>CM067367.1:35157578-35317026 GCA_034401795.1 Chaetoderma sp. LZ-2023a | reverse complement strand
GCATGACACGTGTGTTCTTTGTCCTGTTTCAGAGACCTGGTTGCCCGTCCTGCGGGAGGTTTTTGAAAAACCGTTTCGTTCCGCACTTGTGCTTCAGCTGCAGTCCCTGTGGACCGTTGCTGAAGTGCGACGTATGTAAGCAGTGGGGGGGAGACCTAATGTCTGATTTTCTATCATTGCAGGCAAGGGAGAAGGTGATGGAGGAAGAGAGGAAGAAGAAGAAGGAGGGTTGTAAGAAGGGTAAGAGGAAGGCCTCATCCGCGGTGGATATGGAGGCCTTCAGGTCCGAAATGTTGCAAGAGATGCAGAGAACAATAAAGGATTTGGTCCCAGAGTTGCTTCGCGGCATGCTCCCTGGGCCAGCTCCTTTGTTGTCCTCGGCATCTGCTTACGAGCAGGTGATCCCCGCCTCTGAATCCGGTCTCTTTAGGTCCGGTCCGTTTGTGGATTCAGAGGTGGCCCCTTTGTTGGGGGCAGTCCAAGACCCTGGCAGCAGGCATGGCGCCGCGCCGAGGGGCCGTGGACAACGGTTGTTGCTGGGACCCCGCGGTCTGCTCATCAGACCCCGGGTATCCGCGCGCCGAAGGTGTCAAAGCCTCCTATGGCACCTTCCCTGGCCAGTCCGGGTTAGCTCTCTTTGCTGACCCGGAGTCTAATCTTTCTGGCCAGGAGGAAGAGGATCTCCTGCTAGGGTCGCCTTCTGAGGACGTGGCCATGGAATACGACGTCTGTGCACCCCTCGCGGGGAATACAGGCGACGTGTTCCGTGGTTCTACTCTCGCAGGAGTAGATTTCACGGTCCAGAAGGTGTCCCCGGGGCGGTGCTGTTGACCACGGATACCGCATACCTCGGCTTGCCGATGGTGTCGCTGGTGCTGGTCAGGCCCGCGGTAGGGCGGTGTTTACCCCACGCTCTGCCACGGCGCCTGCTCCTGGTCAAGCCGCGGAGTTTAGCATGCCTGCTCTCTCGGGCCCGCATGCTTTTCCAGGCTTGCCAGGGGTATCAGCTTACCCGCCGTCGACGTCAACTGCGAGTGCTCTGGAGGAAGACGAAGGCCCTCGTCTAGTAGAGCGCTCGCAGTTAGCCACGGAGGAGGATTGGTCGGATGCTTGCCAGTGGCTGGTAAGTGTTCGGCCCGATCTACCCGTGGAGCTGCCGGCTAGCCAGCGTGACCATAGGCCGTGGTTAGCTGGTAGGCCGGCGGCTACCGCTATGCCATCTCTGCCGCTGGCTGAGCATGTCGTGGACATGTTCGAAGCGGCGGAGGCGTCCATTAAGGTTAATGGACGTCTCGCGAAGGTCCCTCGCGAGGTGGCGAAGCGTTGCCGCATCGTGCCCCTGGATTACCAGCGGTACGGTGTGGTGCCGAAGCCAAGCGTTGATGATCGCGCGACTTTAGGCGAAGATGCGCGGCCGGGCTCCCGTTCTGACACGGGAGTCTTGTGCTCGAACGCGTTGCGTTCGGCGAATGCCGCGCTGCGTGATGCGGAGGAGAGTGGGAGGGCGTTGATTGCCGCTCTGTCCCACGTCTCCCAGCTGCTACAGGGGGTGGTAGCGGCCTCCGCATCACGCCAGCCAAGCCCGGTAACAGTCCAGAGAGCCATTCAGGATGGTATCAACCTGGCTTTGGACTGTTTGACGCGGGCGGTGACCAGAAGTATCCGGGCGAGGCGCACGTTTGCGCTTGACAATCTGTGCCCGTCCCAGGACCTGTATAATAGGCTGCTGCGGACGCCTATGACAGGTCCTGGTCTCTTTGGAGGTGAGGGATGCAGGCACCTCCAGGAGACGGTCACTCTGGTTAACAACCAGAGGGCGCTGCGTGAACAATTTGAGGTGCTCCGGCGGGAGCGTGTTCGCGCGGCACCCCCTGCGTATCGTCCTCTGCAGGCTCGAGGTGGTGCTGGCCAGGTCAGAGGCCAGCCACCGTCGCAACGTAGGCCTAGGCCACGGGCGATTCGGCCAGCAGTGAGGGGGGGCGCAGGCTCCCCAGCCGCACCCAGCCAGACAGCCGCCCGCGCACCGTGGTGCGCGCTGCGCTGGGCGGGGCGCGCGGGGATCTGGTCGCGGTAATCGGGCCTGATGGCCTGGTTACCGCGGTGGGAACCACTCCGGTGTTTCACGCCGAGAGAACAGTGCCACTCTGGCACTCCTTATGTCCACCTCTATCCCTAGGTGGACCGGTGGGCGGCCGTTTGGCCGGCCACTTGCCAGAGTGGAAGCGGTTGACTCAGGACCGTTTAGTCTTGCGATGGCTTTCAGTCGGGTATCGTCCCGACTGGGTGACAGGCCCGCCATCGCGACTGTCTCTCGCGCCGATCTGGACTCCTATTCCACGGGATCCGGATCAGAGGTTGTGTATAGAGGAGGAAATAAATTCCCTCATACTAAAAGGAGCCATTCAGCCGGCACAGAGGTGCCCGGGCTTCTATTCAACCCTGTGCTTAGTACCGAAAAACACCGGAGGGTGGAGGCCGATTCTCAACCTCAAGCCATTGAACAAGTTCATAGAGACGCCCAGTTTCAAGATGGAGACTGTGCGCTCGGTGTTGGTGGGGTTAGAGCGAGGAATGTGGACAGCGTCAATAGATTTGAAGGATGCTTATTTCCACATTCCCATAGAGAGGAGTTTCCGTCGCTTCCTGAGATTTGCATTTCAGGGCCGGCGGTGGGAATTCAGGGTGTTACCCTTCGGGATTTCCACGGCTCCTCGGGTCTTCACCCGTGTGGTTCTCGCGATCACTGCATACCTCCGCAGGAGAAGCATAGCAGTCCACACGTACATAGACGACTGGCTGTTGAAAGCACACACCCGGGAATCATTGTCAGCCAATCTGGAGATTGTTTTGAAAACTCTCTCGGACTTGGGCTGGATGATCAATTTCCCGAAATCAAAGCTAACTCCATCCCAGAAGTTTGTTTACCTGGGCATGTTCTTCGATCTGGAGACGGGGTATGTGTACCCCACTCAGGAGAGGGTTCAAATACTCATCTCGGTAATACAGTCGGTGTGCGACAGTCGTCATGTCCTGGCACGGGTTTACTTGAGAATGCTGGGTTTGATGGTTTCTTTGGAACCAGTCATTCCGCAGGCCGCCTTGCGCAGGCGCCCGATCCAGTTGTTTCTCATGACACAGTGGACCCAGAGTTCAGGTTCGCTGGACTCGAACGTGTCAGTATTGGCGCCTCTGATTCACCACCTGCAATGGTGGTTGAATACAGAGAATCTCTTGCCGGGGGGTTTTGCTAACCCCTCCCCACCCTCAGGTGACTGCGTATACAGATGCATCGATGGAGGGGTGGGGAGCTTGTTTGGAAGAGTCCACAGTATCAGGGCTTTGGGATCTGGATCAGTCCAAGGAACATATCAATCTACTAGAGCTAAGAGCAGTAGTCCTGGGCCTGGAACATTTCTTACAGAATGTTCAGGGCAAGATTGTTCTAATTCGTTCAGACAACTCAACAGTAGTGACTTACATAAACCGCCAGGGCGGAACGAAGTCGCCCAGTCTCTGTATGATGACATGGAAACTGCTTTGTTGGTGCCTGGATCATGGGATCACCTTGAAGGCAGTTCATATTCCGGGGAGGTTAAATCTGCTAGCAGACTCATTGAGCCGAAGGATGAGTGTTTTACCCACGGAATGGCAACTAAATCAATGTGTGGCGGATCGTCTGTTCGACCATTGGGGGAAACCCAACATAGATTTGTTCGCGATGAAGAAGAATGCGAAGATGACGACGTACGTCTCTCCGATTCCAGACCCAAGCGCTTTCGCAACAGATGCGTTAGCTATCAGCTGGGAGGGAATGTATGCATACGCATTCCCCCCAGCAATCCTGATTCCAAAGGTGCTTCAGAAAATCAGGCAGCAGGAGTGCCAAGTGCTTCTGATCGCCCCGGATTGGCCAAGCCGATCGTGGTATACGGATCTGCTGGACCTTCTGGTCTGCAATCCGGTTCCGCTGCCTCTGATGGACAACCTTATCTTCCAGGGCAAGGCCCTTCACGACAATCCGTCAATGTTCCGATTGACTGCGTGGATGTTGTCAAGGAATCTAGAATTAAGGAGGGCTTTTCTGAGCAAGCGGCCATGTTTATGGCCAAAGCCAGGAGGGGGTCAACCTCCAGAGCATATAATTATAAAATCAACAGATTTGCAGAATGGTGCTCAAAAAGATGTATTGATCCAATGGAATCATCTATTCAGGTAGTGGCTGATTTCCTCTGTCACCTATATGATGCCTATAGCCTCAAGCCTAACTCTATTGCTGGTTATAAGTCAGCTTTAATGACTGTTATTCCTTGCTTGGCTAATAGGGGGAGTGATGAAGTAAGTACATTAAATGTATTAATTAAAGGCATGGGCAATCTAAGACCAAGGAATCCTCCACTGATTCCGTCTTGGAGTTTATCACTGGTGCTCCAGGTACTAGGTGATAAGCCTTTTGAACCACTTAGTTCCATTTCTATGAAAATGTTAACTCTTAAAACTGTATTTTTAATTGCTGCGGCCTCGGCGAGGCGTAGGAGTGAAATTCACGCCTTATCAGCCGAGGTTGACCGGTTTGTGGTTACAGGGGAAGGCCTTAAGCTTCTACCTAGGATTAATTTCTTGTCTAAAAATCAGTCATTGAAATATCCAGGTCAGCCTATTTTTTTGCCATCTTTAACTAGATATGATCCTAATTCTAAAGTATGGTGCCCCGTACGGGCGCTGCTCCGGTACAAACAGCGTACTTCGGAGTGGCGTACCGACCAGTCAGCGTTATGGTTGTCATATATTGAACCCCATGGTAGGGCGTCTAAGGACACCATTTCTAGGTGGATTGTGGAATGTATTCAATTTTGTCACAAATCCGCCACCGGGCGACAGGTTGACGTGGCCAAGGCTCACAGTGTCCGCGGTGTCGTGGCATCCACTGCCCTGTTTAGTGGGGTCCCTGTGGATGATATTATGTCAGTGGCGCAGTGGCACTGTGAGTCAAGTTTTACAGACCATTACCTCCGTGACACCTCTAACCCTCTCGCCTTGTCGATTTTGAAACAATAACCGCTTTATGTTTGTGAGGAGTGCTTCCGCATTGCTTATATACCTCGCCATTCAGCGACGGTGACAACCACTTGTCGGGACTGTATCATCCTTCTCTACTGGATTCATGATGACAGCTTCCTAGTACAACAAGGTCAGTCTTGTTCATGTGTTGTTCATTGTTTTGTATTGTCACGTTACCCAGTGTTATTAATATGGTGATGGTTTATGTGGGTTGTGGTTCTTTAGAGAGAGTATACGAAAATGGAGCCTTTTCGTCTCTGTCCTATAGTACTTAGCACTAGTACGAAGAGAGCGTGTACGACATTGAGGTCATTTAATCTTCCTCCCAAGGGTGGGGGGGGAGCGCATATGACAAATCGGTCATCTCTCAGGCATCGGTTGTGTTATCCGATGGTTTATCTAATCCTGACTGTGTTTTTCACACAGTTTCAGACGTCATAAGTGCCTTAAACGCTTGAAAGCGTAGAGGGAAGAGCTGGTCTTTTGACCTCGCCTCCCTCCCGCCAGATTCACTTTCGAATTCTGGCAATATCAAAAGTATTAGGGAGGTAAGTATACTCTTGATGTGAAATAAACGAAATCTAGGATTTCTTTTTTCACGAGAGAGTTGATACTTACGTCCCTAGATACTGACCCGGCCTCTCCGCCCCACAGAGGCTCGGTCTTCAGGCTCTTGGTAGTTGCATGTGTTAGCCAATAAATGAGCCAGAGGAAGTAGTAGTCGGCGCATGCGCGGTGGTGGGGCGAGCATCCGCCGGACTACCTCTGACTCCCTGCCCAGTAGGGGCACCTAACTGTTTTTAATCTGAGTGTTTTATTGAGTGAAAGCCGATATTTAGCAATATCAAAAGTATCTAGGGAGGTAAGTATCAACTCTCTCGTGAAAAAAGAAATCCTAGATTTCGTTTAGTTCGCGCCGCACCCCCTGCGTATCGTCCCCTGCAGGCTCGAGGTGGTAGTGGCCAGGTCAGAGGCCAACCACCATCGCAGCGCCGGCCTCGGCCGCGTGCGATTCGGCCAGCAGCGAGGGGGGCGCAGGCTCCTCAGGCGCAGTCAGCCAGGCAGCCGCCCGCGCACCGAGGTGTGCGCGGGGCTGGTCGTGGCGCGCGAGGATCTGGGCGGGGTAATCGTTCCTGATGGGACGGTTACCGCGGTGAGAACCGCGCCGGTGTTTCTGGCAAAGGAGACAGTGCCGCTCTTGCACTCCTTATGTCCACCTCTATCCCTAGGTGGACCGATGGGAGGCCGATTAGCCGACCACATGCAAGAGTGGGAACGGTTAACTCAGGACCGTTTAGTCTTGCGATGGCTTTCAGTCGGGTATCATCCCGATTGGATGACAGGCCCGCCATCGCGACTGTCTCTAGTGCCGATCTGGACTCCAAATCCGAGAGATCCAGATCAAAGGTTGTGTATCGAGGAGGAAATAAATTCCCTCATACAAAAAGGAGCTATTCAGCCGGCTCAGAGGTGTCCGGGCTTCTATTCAACCCTGTTCTTAGTAACAAAGAACACCGGAGGGTGGAGACCAATTCTCAACCTCAAGCCATTGAACAAGTTCATAGAGACGCCCAGTTTCAAGATGGAGACTGTGCGCTCGGTGTTGGCGGGGTTAGAGAGGGGAATGTGGACAGCGTCGATAGATTTGAAGGACGCTTATTTCCACATCCCCATACACAGGAGTTTCTGTCGCTTCCTGAGATTTGCATTCCAGGGCAGACAGTGGGAATTCAGGGTGCTACCCTTCGGAATTTCCACGGCTCCTCGGGTTTTCACCCGTGTGGTTCTTGCGATCACCGCATACCTCCGCAGGAGAAGCATAGCAGTCCACACGTACATAGACGACTGGCTGTTGAAAGCGCACACCCGGGAAAGTTTGTCGGCCAGTCTGGAGATTGTTTTGAAAACTCTCACAGACTTAGGCTGGATGATCAATTTCCCAAAATCAGAGCTGACTCCATCCCAGAAGTTTGTTTACCTGGGGATGTTCTTCGATCTAGAGACAGGATATGTTTATACTACTCAGGAGAGAGTTCAGAAACTCATCTCATTAATTCAGTCAGTGTGCGACAGTCGTCATGTCCTGGCACGGGTTTACTTGAGAATGCTGGGGTTGATGGTTTCATTGGAACCAGTCATTCCTCAGGCCGCCTTACGCAGGCGGCCGATCCAGTTATTTCTCATGACACAATGGACCCAGAGTACAGGTTCGCTGGACTCGAATGTGTCAGTGTTGGCGCCTCTGATTCATCACCTGCAATGGTGGTTGGACACAGAGAATCTCTTGGTGGGGGTTATGCTAACCCCTCCCCACCCTCAGGTGACTGTGTATACAGATGCATCGATGGAGGGCTGGGGAGCTTGCCTGGAAGAATCCACGATATCAGGGCTTTGGAATCTGGAACAGTCAAAGGAACATATAAATCTACTGGAGCTAAGAGCAGTAGTCCTGGGCCTGGAACATTTCTTACAGAAAGTTCAGGGCAAGATTGTTCTTATTCGTTCAGACAACTCAACAGTTGTGACTTACATAAACCGCCAGGGCGGAACGAAGTCGCCCAGTCTCTGTATGATGACATGGAAACTGCTTTGTTGGTGTCTGGATCACCAGATTACCTTGAAAGCAGTTCATATTCCGGGAAGGTTAAACCTGCTAGCAGACTCATTGAGCCGAAGGATGAGTGTTTTACCCACGGAATGGCAACTAAATCAATGTGTGGCGGATCGTCTGTTCGACCATTGGGGGAAACCCAACATCGATTTGTTCGCAACGAAGAAGAATGCGAAGATGACGACGTACGTCTCTCCGATTCCGGATCCAAGCGCTTTCGCAACAGATGCGTTAGCTATCAGCTGGGGGAGAATTTATGCATACGCATTCCCTCCAGCAATCCTGATTCCAAAAATTCTTCAGAAAATCAGACAAGAGGAATGCCAAGTGCTTCTGATCGCCCCGGATTGGCCAAGCCGATCATGGTATACGGATCTGCTGGACCTTCTGGTCTGCAATCCGGTTCCTCTTCCTCTGATGGACGATATTATCTTCCAGGGCAAGGCCCTTCACAACAATCCGTCAATGTTCAGATTGACTGCGTGGATGTTGTCAAGGAATCTAGAATTAAGGAGGGCTTTTCTGAGCAAGCAGCCATGTTTATGGCCAAAGCCAGGAGGGGGTCAACCTCCAGAGCATATAATTATAAAATCAACAGATTTGCAGAATGGTGCTCAAAAAGATGTATTGATCCAATGGATGCATCTATTCAGATAGTAGCTGATTTCCTCTGTCACCTTTATGATGCCTATAGCCTCAAGCCTAACTCTATTGCTGGTTATAAGTCAGCTTTAATGTCTGTTATTCCTTGCTTGGCTAAGAGGGGAAGTGATGAAGTGAATACATTAAATGTATTAATTAAAGGCATGGGCAATCTAAGACCAAGGAATCCACCGGTGATTCCGTCTTGGAGTTTATCGCTAGTGCTTCAAGTACTAGGTGATAAGCCGTTTGAACCACTTAGTTCCATTTCTATGAAACTATTAACACTGAAGACTGTGTTTTTAATTGCTGCGGCCTCGGCTAGGCGTAGGAGTGAGATTCATGCCTTATCAGCCGAGGATGACCGTTTTGTGGTTTCAGGGGAAGGCCTTAAGCTGCTACCTAGGATTAATTTCTTGGCTAAAAATCAGTCGTTGAAATATCCAGGTCAACCTATTATTTTGCCTGCTTTAACTAGATATGATCCTAATTCTAAAGCATGGTGTCCTGTCCTGGCGCTTCGCCGGTACAAACAACGTACGGTGGAGTGGCGCACCGATCAGTCAGCGTTATGGTTGTCATATATTGAACCCCATGGCAGGGCTTCTAAGGACACCATTTCCAGGTGGATTGTAGAATGCATTCAGTTTTGCCATAAATCCGCCACCGGGAAGCAGGTTGACGTGGCCAAGGCTCACAGTGTCCGCGGCGTAGTGACATCCACTGCCCTATTTAATGGGGTCCCTGTGGATGATATTATGTCGGTGGCTCAGTGGCACTGTGAGTCAAGTTTTACAGACCATTATCTCCGTGACACCTCTAATCCTCTCGCCTTGTCGATTTTGAAAAAATAACTAGGCATATATATTTTTGATGGGGTTTCCTCATTGCTTATATATTTCACAATTAATTTATGGAAACAACCACTAATTTGGGACTGCATCGATCTTCACCAATGGGAAGAGGATGTCAGCAGCCATTTCAACAAGGTCAGTCTTGTGTATGTGTTGTCCATTGTTGATTGTCTTGTCACGTTACCCGTTATTTATATGATGATGGTTTTGTGTATTTATGTGGTTCATTGTTGAGAGTATACGAAAATGGAGTTTTTTCGTCTCTGTCCTGTAGTACATGGCACTTGTACGTAGAGAGCGTATAGGACATTGAGGTCATTCGACTCTTCCTCCCAGGAAGGAGGGGGGGGAGCGCATATGACATTCGGTCATCTCTCATACATCGGGGGTGTTATCCGATGGTTAGTCAAATCCTGACTGTTTTTCATACAGTTTCAGAAGTTTAAGTGCCTTAAACGCAGAAAAGCGTATAGGGATGAGCTGGTCTTTTGACCTCGCCTCCCTCCCGCCGAATTCACTGTCGAATTCTGGCAATATCAAAAGTATTAGGGAGGTAAGTATACTCTTGATGTGAAATAAACGAAATCAAGGATTTCTTTTTTCACGAGAGAGTTGATACTTACCTCCCTAGATACGGACCCGGCCTCTCCACCCCACAGAGGCTCGGTCTTCAGGCTCTTTATAGTTGCATGTGTATCAGCCAATAAATTAGTCAGAGGAAGTGCTAGTCTGCGCATGCGCGGTGGTGGGGCTGGCATCCGCCAGACTACGCTCTGACTCCCTGCCCAGTAGGGGCACCTAACTGTTTTAATCTGAGTGTTTATTGAGTGAAAGCCAATATTTAGCAATATCAAAAGTATTAGGGAGGTAAGTATCAACTCTCTCGTGAAAAAAGAAATCCTTGATTTCGTTTAGTGCAAAGCGATGCCGCAGTGTACCTGGTGAATACCAGAAGTACGGTATGGTGGCTAAGCCGAAAACGTGGTCATCCGCACTGCGCTAGGCGAGGATACGCGGCCAGGCTCCCGCTTTGTATTCGGCAAATACTGTGTAGCGCGATGTGGAGGAGTTCGAGAGCATCTATTGGAGTGCTTTTGCATGTCTCCCAGCTGTTACAGGGGTAGTAACTGCATCCGCATCGCGCCAGCCTAGTCCGGTGACAGTTCAGAGAGCCATCCAGGATGGTATTGACCTGGCTCTGGACTGTCTAACCCGGTCAGTGACCAGTAGTGTCCGGGCATGGTGCACGTTTGCCTTAGACAACCTGTGCCTTCCCAGGACCTGTACAATAGGTTTCTGCATATGCCTATGACAGGTCCTGGTCTCTTTGGAGGTGAGGGATGTAGGCACCTCCAGGAGATGGTCACCCTGGTCAATAACCAGAGGGCTTTGTACGAGCAATTTGAAGTGCTCCGCAGAGAGTGCATTCGCGCAGCGCCCCCCCCCTGTGCATCATCCCCTGCAGGCATTGGGTGGCGGTGGCCAAGTCAGAGGCCAGCCACGAGCGCAGCGCCGGCCACGGCTGCTCGCGCTGTGGCCAGCAGCGAGGGGGGCACAGGCTCCTCCAGCGCATCCAGCTAGGCAGTCGCCCGCACACTGATGGGCCGGTTGGCACAGTAAGGACCATTCCAGTGCTTCTGGATCCAGATCGCAGCTGTCTGGTTCCAATCTAGACTCAAAATCCAAGAGATCCAGATCAACGGTTGTGTATAGAGGATGAAATAAATTCCCTCATACAAAAAGGAGCAATTCAACCGGCACAAAATTGTCCGGGCTTCTATTCAACCGTGTTCCTAGTGACAAAAAGCACTGGAGGGTGGAGGCCAATTCTCAACCTCAAGCCACTGAACAAGTTCATAGACACGCCGTGTTTTAAAATGGAATTGGTGTTGACTGGTTTGGAGAAAGGAATGTGGACGGCGTCAATAGATTTGAAAGATGCATATTTTCACATTCCAATGGCGAGTAGTTTTCGCCGGTGCCTGAGGTTTGCATTCCAGGGCCGTCAGTGGGAATTCAGGGTTTTACCCTTTGGAATTTCAACAGCTCAGGTCTTCACCAGGGTGGTCCTTGCGATAACAGCATACCTCCGCAAGAGAAGCATAGCAGTCCATACATACATAGACGACTGACTGTTAAAAGCACACAATCAGGAAAGTCTATCAGCAAATCTGGAGATAGTTCTAAAAACGCTCACAGACTTAAGCTGGATAATCAACTCAAAAATCAGAGCCGACTCCATCCCAGAAGTTTGTTTACCTGGGAATGTTCTTCGATCTAGAGATAGGATATGTTTATCTTACTCAGGAGAGGGTACAAGTACTCATCTCATTAATACAGTCATTGTGCAACAGTCGTCATGTCCTGGCACGGGTTTACTTGAGAATGCTGGGGTTGATGGTTTCATTGGAACCAGTTATTCCACAGGCAGCCTTACGCAGGCGACCTATCCAGTTGTTTCTCATGACGCAGTGGACCCCGAGTACAGGATCACTGGACTCAAATGTGCTGGTATTGGTGCCTCTTACTCACCACCTACAATGGTGGATGGAAAGAGAGAATCTCCTGGCGGGGGTGATGTTCACCCCTCCCCACCCTCAGATAACGATGTATACAGATGCATCAAGGAGGGATGGGGAGCTTGCCTGGAAGAAGCCACAGTATCAGGGCTTTGGAATCTGGATCAGTCACAAGAACATATCAATCTACTGGAATTACGAGCAGTAGTCCTGGGCCTGGAACATTTAATGAAAGTTCAGGCTAAGATTGTTCTGGTTCGATCAGACGATTCAACAGTAGTGACTTGCATAAACAGCCAGGGTGGAACGAAGTCGCCCAGTCTCTGTATGATGACTTGGAAACTGCTTTGCTGGTGCCTGAATCACAGGATTACCTTGAAAGCAGCTCATATTCCGGGAAGGTTAAATCTGTTAGCAGACTCATTTAGCTGAAGGATGAGCTCATCCATTTTACCTATGGAATGGCAACTAAATCCATGTGTCGCAGATCGTCTGTTCAACCACTGGGGGAAACCTGGTAATACATCTTTTTGAGCATCATTCAGCAAATCTGTTGGGATCGATTGATTTCTGAGCTTCCCGACTCAATTTCCAGAAAACTACACTAGTAAGCTGTTGAATATTTTAAGACTAATTTGACTGGGTGCCCAGTCAAATTAGTTTCAAAATATTCAACAGCATGTTTATTAAATAGTAGAGACATACAATTTGTACAATGTGTCGGACTATTAAGAGTTAAAGACAGGACGTATAGAATCATTTATGACGTAATGATTATGATGTCATCATACACGCCGCTTAGTTGATTATGACGTCATTACTCTGGAAAGGTGAATTACCTAAATCCAGTAAGCTAGGATACATAATTATGAATAATTAACTTTTTTCTTTTCTCCAGCCAAGTCGGACCTCGCTTCTAAAACTTAGCTCTTTCACAGAATCTGATGCCGTCAACTTTCAATGGCCACACAGCAAGGATATGAGATTCCATGGAATCTAGTAAGTATTGCGTATAATGAGTGTATGCAGTGAAGAGCATAATCATTCAGATGGGTGACTGTATTGTGCACAATCATGGGAATTGCATTAAGTTATGCGACAGATAAGTCAATTAAATAAAGTTATTTGTTGTACGAGGAAGGGATGCCATTTGTTGGTTTTGACAGAAGCCGCCAAAAATGAGTGCACTTATTGATTTCAATGTTTGCCATTTAATGGTCAAGGTTAGTTAAGAAAATTTTTAATTATTGCTTATTGAATGTCCATTTGTAGGTCAAGAGAAGACTGAAAATTTACCACTGGAATGACTCACTCTGTTATCGAGCCAGTCATTTAGGTATTATATTTTCAAAATATAATCTGTTGGCCTGCAAATGGGCATTTCTCAAGACTGCTGATGTTGATCTGTGTCAGGTTTAACCCTTTCATAACGAAGCCAGTCAAAACCGGCCTCTGCATTGGTATTGAGAAATGTCTGAAATAGTCTACTATTTTTGCCCTGCAAATGAAATTCATTAAGCAAATATTTAGATTTTCTTGACGAAATTTAGCCACAAAATGCTTAATTGAGACTTGTAGACTATGGCTTGCTAAGCTTTCTATTTTTTAACCCAATAAATAGTTATGAACATCATTGATTATTTTCAATAATGAAATCGATCAGTTAAATATTCCACAGCTTTCATGTATGATTGTCTAAAAAATGGCAATTCTCGGTTTTGACAACTTAATCATAGCGTTACCTTGTTATTTGATATTAATTCTGTTGCAAGTACCATCACCAAGCATTACAAATGGATTACATTTCTATGTAGGTTTAAATAATGCCCATGACTTTGGTGGCATAGACTTACCTTTAAAATCATTATTACCTAATACACAATTATACAAATCTTTCTCTTTCAGTTACAATCGTGACAAGCTGTCAGAAAAATTTGATGTAAGATGTAGTCGTCTTAGGGAGCGGTATCTTATGGATGAAACAGAAACCTCTTGTCCTAAACAGCAGAGACTGAAGCAGAAGGAACGGGAAGCAATGAAGAGGAAGAAATCTACACAACAAGCAACCGGGAGGTATGAAAATGAACTTGACACACTAGCTTTATGAGAAATGTTGATTTGCAGCCCAAGAGAAGAATATTTTTGAAAATTTACCACTGAAATCACTGGCTCGTGCAAATCGACATTTTCAAAATTGAAATTTTCTTGAACAAATTCGCGGGTTAAAGGGTTAAGCATTTAATTGTCAACTCGGCCAGTATCAGCCTTTGCAGTGGTCTTTAGAAATTTAGAGATAACAATTTTTTTTACTTTACCAGCGCAATGACTGATTCAATAACCAATCCAGTCATTCAAGTAGTAAGCTTTCGAAAATAGTTTTCTCTTGGCCTGCATTGGCGCATTTACCGAACATAAACTTCCATTTTTTTAACAACTCGTGGCCATTAAACAGTTAAAGTTCAATGGTCAAAGTAATAGATTGAATATTAACTCCCACCAGTAACAGTAGCTGTTACTAACCCTAACCAATAAAGTTCCGCTTTCTGTATCTCTATAAAGGGATTCATTTCTAGCCATTTCCGCCTATTTTTAGCTATGCTCCGCCCAAATTCTAGGCTATTTTGAAACTAATTTTTCTGGGGGCTGTTGCTGCCTACAGCTCCCAGTCAAATTAGTTTCAAAATATTCAACAGATTGTTTATTAATTTGTAAATTTATCAAAGACGTACACATCATGATGGACATTAGGATTTTCACTATACTTGTTTTTGATTGATGTCGGATAACATGTCCTCCATTAAGAGTGGGTATTGATGTTTTAAGCCATGTAAGCTAGACTTGACTAACAGTTCTTACCACCTTTAAACGAGTCATTTAATACCGCAAGCTATTGGTTTGCGGGCAGGTTTGGACCTAAGCATTTGACAAATCAGCACTGTGTGGCAATGCACAATAAAAAAGCTGCCATATGTGTTTTGTTTAAAGGATAACTAATCTCATCTCTTGATAGCTATTCAGGTGATCTAATAGGCCACTCATAAACTATGCAGATAATTTTAAGCCTTTTATCATCCCATCAAAAAGGATATTCAGGCTTGTTGCTACATTTCTACAGCCTACACATGTATATGATGGCTGTCATGATTTACTTTTCAACCAATCAGAAAAAGCCTAGCTTGTCTGCCTCGGGATATACGCTCAGTCATAGAGGTGCCAGCTATAGTTTGGCAATGTGGTATAAAAGCAGTCCTACAGGTAAGCTGTTGAATATTTTGAAACTAATTTGACTGGAAGTTGTTGCTGCCATAATATTCAACAAGATGAGTGTTACATAATAAAGAATCTAATGCATTGGCACTTACATGACATCACACACTATCGTTTGAGGAGACATAATGGTTACGATCACTGTTCAACATTTACCCGATATTACAAAACAGATAATTCTGATATGGATAAGGGAATGTGACAGGATGTGAATGAACTGGAATCTATAAACCATAGTCTATCGGTGCAGTATAACATTTGAGATGGGATTAGCATCCCTTTAATTGCCAGAACACTCATGTTAGGCCCAACCAGCCAACTCTGAGCTCCATGTAGCCCTTTTATAGTGTGTGAGGGGTGCAATGCTGGAATTCTTTTTATTATGTCATACTTAAGTGTATGAATTACAATGTTGTGAGAGGCTTTCAATATTCAGAATCAATGTCTGACATATACTTGAAAGGCTCAACGTATATTGTAGTTGAATAACCATGAAAGATATAGGAACATGTATCCGCTATTGGACAAACACTTAAAAGGTCATTTCAAAATTGCAGAGGACTATGACTCATTTCTCCCCCCCCCCCCCCCACACTTCCATGGACATAGAATGAACACTCCCCATTTAACTCGTTAATACTAAGGCTGGGCAAAAAATATTTATTTGCATACCAAGAGAAAACTATTTTGAAAAATTTACTACTGGAATGACTGTCTCGATAACGTAGCTGAGCCAGTCATTCCATTGATAAATGTTAAAGAATAATCTCTTGGCATGCAAATGGACATTTTCTATAAGAAAATTAAAATAGTATTGAACAAATTTGATGGGTAAATGATTCATATCCGAAATTATCAAGCTCATTTAATAAATATCATTTTGGACTCTTGAAAACTCACTAAAATGGTATTTATTAAAGGTTGAATTTTGTCCATATTTTTATATGGTTTGGACTTACCATAGCTTATTTTGCACCAAAACTTATGTAAATGTTAGCGTTTTCAATGGATATTTAATTCAACAAGGACTTATCCGATCTTAATAAAACTTTACAGATTTAATCTATATCATCACTGCATTTAGTCGCCATCAGAAGTGAAATGATTTTCAATTTTTTCCATACTTGTACAGGGTTTGGACATTACTCAAGGGCTTATCTGATGTCAATGAAACTTTAAAGATTTGTTCTAATGCCATCATTGTATCCAGTGGACATCATAATTGAAACGATTTTCAAATAATTTGCATATTTTTATGTGGTTTTGACTGTGGTTTATTTCTGTATGATTTGTCTCCTTTTCAAGAATTAGAATAATCTTAGTTTCTCAGTAGACATTTGATTCATCAAGGGAGTATACTATTTTATAATACTGCTGTGTGACTTGCTCTAGACCTTTGTACAAAATCGTCATAATATCTAGCATAGGACCCTCATAATTCACCTTTCCAGAGTACCCACCCACCCACCCATCATATGATGTCATAATGAACTGCGTGATGTGTACAATCACATCATAATGAATGACGTCGATAAGTATGTCAGGAATGCATATTTGCAGACGGGATATGCGTTGTTGTACAAATTGTTTGCTTTTACTATTTAATAAATATTCTGTCGAATATTTTGAAACTAATTTGACTGGGCGCTGTTGCTTCCATAGGCACCCAGTCAAATTAGTTACAAAATATTCAACAGCTTCTCTGTATAGTTTTCAGGAAATTGATAGCTAGGGCATTTAGGGATCGATCAATCCCAACACGGCGAGGTGTGGGTGGAGCTTAGCTAGTGATGGGCGGGGCATAGCTAAAAATGGAAAGGTCCATTCATAGCTGTGAGCCCATGCTACATGTGCTCTCTAATTTTAGCATGGATGAGAAAAAATGCGTGGGAAATACCAAATTTCAATTTGGAACCCCAAGATCTCAGTTAGAACCCCCAGATTTCTAGATGCGGGTCTCTGGGACTTCCAAAATTTAGATGCCATGAGAAACAGCTTCTACTTCGAATAATACTTACCAGATGTACTATTATGATAATGTCTATTATCTAGTCTAGCTCAAAATAAACAATTAAAACTCCGCACTCTCCTGGTCCTGCCCATACTGTGTCCGGGAATACCATAGCCGCAGGTACCGAGTCAATTCCCAATCACAGTCAGATTCGTCTATTTTGCGCTTTTTCAAAGTCGTGTTTTTTAGAGTGCTCAAATTTTGCAATTTAAGCAGTTAATCAGTTGTGTTAGTCGATTACATCGCTGGATTCATGGAGGAACTTGGGAAATCATCACAGGGGCAGGTTGTATCAATCTAGAATTTATACATTCGTGCCATAATGACTGTTTGAAATTTCCTTAAATTGGCACATTTTTTATAATGTTAGCCATTGTTGGAGTCGCTTCTGTACCCGTTGACTTTTAGTTTTAATTCGGGTACTCGGTTAATTTTCTCTTGCGACTCGGTTCCTCTAAGATGGATGCGTCCTTGGCCAAGATGGCGGCGCCCATGAATTATGTCGTTCTTGGCTTGGTGTATCCAGGCACTCTGTTGTCGCCGATTTTAGCTCTCGCTTAGTTGTCGAGGGTGTTTGTAGTGATCGGCGATTTATTCTTGGTTATTTAACGTTAGTTAAAGGCTAAGTTGTGTTTTTTTTAAAATTTTCACTCAAAAAAGTTTCAAATATTTCCTGCCTAAGACTTGTTATCATTAATTTAAGAGAAAGTTAATGTGTTTAAGAAATCTTAACTATCAAGTCTATTGTGCGTATTGCTCGTCATCACTTGTCATGTGCAGCGTTTTAATTCTTCTCTGTGTTCGCAGAAACCGAAGAACCCGGATACGTTGTGCCAGAAGTGCAACAGGTTCATGAAACGGAAGTATCTTGGTCATCACTGTGTGGCGTGTGCGAAGTGTAAGGTCGGAAGCCCGTGTGATGTGTGCGCCAAGTGGTCGTCGGCAATGGTGGCTGAGTTTGACAGGGATCGACGGGCGAGGCTGGAGCGTATAGAGAAGGATAAGGCAGTGAAGCGGCAGCAAGCGTCGTTGGTTGGACTGGAAGGTCGGCTGAATGAGAGGATGGATTCAGCACTGGGCGTATGGGCGGCCCAGTTCAAGGCCATGTTTGATTCATTACAGTCCACGGGCCCGGTGAGGCAAGCTGGTGCAGGGCAACCATTAGGTGGTCCGGCTAGTTCTGCTGAGGGTCATGCACCTGACCCTTCTCTGTCCTCGGCTCAAGAGCCGTCGGTAGAGGAGGAAGAATTCCTGTTGATGGAAGACTCCGGCATGCCGGATCTTTCAATGTCGGCAATGCCTAGTACGTCCCAGGGGTCTCCCTCGGGATTTGTACGGGTTTGCCAGGCGGATGGTGATGTCGACGTTCCGTCGGGCATTTTTCATCCGTCATTTGTGCAACCGGATATGCCGGCGGAGCCGTGGTTTGCGGTTCCGACGGCTATCCCGACGGCGTTAGGCGCGGCTCCTATCGGAGTGACAGTGCCAGCCGTGATTGAGGCGGTCGTAGTCCCGGATCCCGTGTTGGAGCCGATGGACTGCGGAGAATCCGTATCCGGCGATTCGTTGGATACTGGTGCCGCTGGTAGTCGCGCTATGGATGCGCTCTGTCCTGGCAGAGACGTTTATCGTAGCGTTCAGCAAGGATCGTCGGTGGCCCTCTCATCTAAGGGAGAGAGGGAGGATGAAAACGGGAGTTCTTTAATGGACGATTCCGCTTTCTGCGCCGAAGCTGAATGGGTGCAGGTCCTTGGATGGATGACCAATCGTCTCGGGTTGGCATCGGATCTAGGATCTCAGCGCGATCCGGCGATGGAGCGGATGTCAGAGCGTGCGGCTAGCGCTCTGTCCAGTGGCTCTTCGGCCATGCCTACACTCCCCTTGGACACGCAGACTTCTGACATGTTGGAAGTTGCGGCATATCGTCTGGTTCAGCCAGACTATGCGTTGCCCAAGGCCCCGAAGGGGATAAGGAGTAGGGTCCGTTTTCCGGAGCAGGCCTATCATCAGTACGCCAGAGTTCCACGGCTTTCCGTTGCGGAACGTGAGGCGCTGAATAGGCCGTTGGCTGGGAAGGCCAAGGGGCGGTCACGTCCCTTGGTTTCTCAGACCAACAAAGACCCGTTTAATGAGCTCACGCTCATTGAGGATGCGGCTAGGGCAGCCATGGCTGCGCTGTCGCACGGGTGTACCGTCTTGCAGGGTATGCTGGACTGCACGGCGGAAGGCGGACAGGTGCCAGAGGCTGCTCCCGGAGTTGTTCGGGACACCATGCGCCTGTCTCAGGATTGCCTGGCCAGGGTGATCACAAGAACTTTAGCAGAGCGACGGAGAATGGTTCTCGATTGTGTGGAACCAGGACCGGAGATGAGGGCAGCGTTATCTTCTGCGCCTTTCATAGGTCCAGGCTTGTTCGGCGGCTCGGCACGACAAGCGCTTTCTAAAGTTGCATCGATGGTGGCGGAGCAAGAGGTGGTCGGCAAGTCGTGGAAGTCGACCAAGAGGACTCAGCCGCAACAGTCCTACCGTCAACACAGACAGGAGCAGCAGAGGCAGCGTCCTAGATCGCCCTTCCGTCCTTCTGCCCGTGATGCCCATAGGCCATCCGGAGCACAAGGGCCTGGCCGTTCATCCACATACAAGCCCTCTAGTAAGAGGCCGTATGAGGACGACAGGAAGGGTGGCGGTTCGGGCCGTGGCGGCTACCGTAAGGATAGTCGTGGCGGCGGTTCCGGACTGTCATACCACAAGAAGCCGCGGGGCGGCCGTGGGGCTCGTTCCTGACGGGTTTCCGGCGGAATCAATACCGGCGGCTTTGGAAACAAATGGAGTCGAGAATCTTCACCCAAGCGATGTAGCGTCTTGTCGGCTAATCTCGACCGACAACTGTGTGCAGATTCCTTCCGTCGGAGGCAGACTTCAGCTATTCCTAAGCCAATGGGAACAGGTCGTGCGCGACTATTTAGTCTGTCAGTGGATAAGAAACGGCTACGATCCGGACTGGCTCATCCATCAATCGTTAGTTCCGTTAACCTCGACTCCAATATGGACTCCTATTCCAAGGGAATTAGACCGTCTAGTTGCCATTCAGTCAGAGATAGAATCGCTTCGTCAGAAGAAGGCGATTCACCTGGTCGCCGATCAGTCATCACTGGGCTTCTATTCGATTATGTTCCTAGTTCCGAAGCGTACCGGAGGGTGGAGACCAATTCTCAATCTCAAACCGTTGAACAAATTTATTCTTTCTCCCAGGTTTCAGATGGAGACGGTAGCAGCGGTGATGACAGGGCTCAGGAAAGGCATGTGGGCGGTATCAATAGATCTGAAGGATGCTTATTTTCATATTCCAATGTCAATTCCCTTTCAGAAGTACCTGCGGTTTGCATTCCAAGACAATGTTTGGGAATTCAATGCTCTTCCATTCGGCCTGACCACGGCTCCGAGGGTCTTCACCAAGGTGGTTCTCGCCATGACTTCTTTACTTCGCAGGAGAAACATAGCTGTTCACACTTACATAGACGACTGGCTGCTAAAGGCGGGGAATCCAGTCACTCTGCGCAGCAATCTGAAGGTAGTCCTAGACTTATTGAAGAAGCTAGGATGGATTGTGAATCTAGAGAAATCAGAACTGACTCCATCCCAGGAGTTTGTTTATCTGGGAATTTTTTTCAATCTCAGGGACGGCGTAGCTTTTCCGGCGGAGAGCAGAGTCAGAAGCCTGATTGCAGTATTGGAGTCAGTTTCTCTAGGAGCCTATCTGACGGCGCGTCAATTTCTCAGAATACTCGGTTTACTAGTATCTCTGGAGAAGGTGGTGCCATATGCGGCGCTCAGGCGCAGGCCGATTCAGATGTATTTGATGTCGTTCTGGTCACAGAGAACAGATCCGTTATCTCTGAGAATACCAGTAAAAGAACCATTGATATTCCACCTTCAGTGGTGGTTGTCGGAACAGAATCTCCTGCGAGGTGTTCCTCTACAACCTCCTCAACCTCAGATGTCCATATTCACGGATGCATCGTTGACAGGTTGGGGAGCGGTATTGGACAATCAGTCAGTGTCAGGGGAATGGGATCGGACCAATGCGCAGAAACATATCAATGTGCTCGAGCTATTAGCGGTGGTATTAGCACTGCAGAAGTTCGAGAGTCTAGTTCAAGACAAAATTGTCCTAGTAAGGACAGACAACTCAACAGTGGTGTCTTATTTGAACCGCCAGGGCGGGACAAGATCACCGGAGTTGTGTATGATGGTTTGGAACCTTCTGCTGTGGTGCCAAGAGAGGAATATTATTCTTCGGGCAGCACACATTCCAGGAAGATTGAACATCTTAGCGGATGCTCTCAGTCGAAGGACGGTTTGTCGTCCGACGGAATGGCAGCTCAACCAAGTGGTAGCGGAGGTTCTATTCAAACAATGGGGCAAGCCAAATGTCGACCTATTTGCAATGAAGAAAAACGCAAAGATGGTCACGTACGTGTCACCGATCCCGGACCCGTTAGCTCTAGCAGTAGACGCACTGGCGATAAGTTGGAAGGGAATGTACGCGTATGCGTATCCTCCAACAATTCTCATCCCGAAAGTTCTGGCAAAGATAAGAGAGGGGATGTGCCAAGTACTACTGATCGCTCCTTATTGGCCAGGCCGATCATGGTTTACGGATCTGCTGGACCTTCTGGTCTGCAGTCCAATCCCTCTTCCAGACACAAGAGATGTAATCTCTCAGAACAAGGGTCTGTACCTTCACGACAGACCAGAAATGTTCAAATTGACTGCATGGATGTTGTCAAGCAGCGTGCAATTGAGGGTGGCTTTTCTGAGCAAGCAGCGAAGTTTGTTGCTTCGGCCAGAAGAGTTTCGACCACAAAAACATATAATTATAGAATCAACAAATTTGCACAGTGGTGTGAGAGAAGAGATATTGATCCCTTTTCTGCATCTGTTCAACACGTAGCAGATTTTATCTGTCATTTATACGAAGTTGACAAACTTGTACCTTCTACCCTAGCAGCATATAAGTCTGCATTAGCTTCTGTCATTCCTAGTCTCACCATTGGGGGAGTGGAGAATGACACCTTGAATGAAGTTATCAAAGGAATGAGCAATCTGCGACCTAGACAGCCAATTCCTATCCCATCATGGAATCTATCTCTTGTTCTACAGGTTTTAGGGCATGCTCCCTTTGAACCGATTAGATCTATTGACATTAAACTGTTAACTATTAAATCAGTTTTCTTGGTTGCAGCAGCGTCGGCGAGAAGGAGAAGCGAGATTCATGCGCTTTCTGCCGAACAAGACCGTTTTGTCGTCACGGGTGAAGGTTTAAGATTACTTCCACGTCTTTGTTTCCTGGCAAAGAATCAGTCACTTAAATATCCAGGACAGCCGATCAATTTGCCAAGTTTAACTAGACATGACCCAAATTCTTGTGCTTGGTGTCCTGTCAGATGTCTAAAGATGTATAAGAAACGTACTTCTGAGTGGAGAGACGACCCGAAATCTCTGTGGTTATGTCTCAAAGCTCCCCATTTACGTGCTTCGAAAGATACTATTTCTCGTTGGATAGTTGACGCTATTCAGATGTCGCACAAGATCGCTACAGGAAAGCAGATTGATCGTGCGAATGCCCATGAGGTCCGAGCACTAGCAGCATCATCGGCCCTTTATAAGGGTGTCTCTTTAGAGCAGGTGATGTCTGTAGCACAATGGCATGCCGAGTCGTCATTCACTGATTTCTACCTTCGAGACATCTCCAGCACACTTAATCCAGTAGCCGTCGCCAATCTGTCGAACCTAAACTAAGCCACGTCCGACCACTACTTCGCACACATCACAAAAGCCTTCCGCCTACACTGACCAAGCGCTATGCACATGACTGAGTACGACCGTGGATTGGGCCTAGCTCCTGTGATGATCAATAACAGATCGACCACTCAAAAATGGTGAGTGTTTACATTAATTAAGTGACTATAAATATGTTTACTTCCAGTCGAAATACCAGACTGAGTAAGTGAATAGTCTGGTACAAGAGTATATTTATCCTCTCATACAGACATGAGACTCATTCCAATTTGAAAATCTAATCGATATACTGATAGTTTTTTTCAAAGATTTGAAGTTGTAGTAGCTTCTTTGCACTCTACTGGACTGCCCTAGCTGAGACTTGGGGCTGACACGGGTCTGGTGGGTGTTGCATCCCCATGGACATCCCTCTGGTTTTGTGCGGACAAAAGAGGGGGGGGAGCGCGGTCTAGACCATGGAAGTTTAGCACTCTATGAGTCAGATAGCAGAACCCAAGCGTATGCCAGGGTTTTAGTCTCTTCACAACCTTCTCTGTTGGATGGTTGATGAGTGCTGGTTCGAGCCTCACCTCCTCCCACCGGCATTTCCTGGCTGTCGAAATCCGGAGTTTATCATAATAGTACATCTGGTAAGTATTATTCGAAGTAGAATCAAAAAAGCATCCGCTTTTGTTTCTACGAGAATTCTTAATACTTACCAGATGTACTATGGCCCTGCCTCAGCCGCCCCGCTGAGGTGAGGCTGAGCTGCTTTCGCAGTTTGCCAAGGCAAATATAAGACGAATCTGACTGTGATTGGGAATTGACTCGGTACCTGCGGCTATGGTATTCCCGGACACAGTATGGGCAGGACCAGGAGAGTGCGGAGTTTTAATTGTTTATTTTGAGCTAGACTAGATAATAGACATTATCATAATAGTACATCTGGTAAGTATTAAGAATTCTCGTAGAAACAAAAGCGGATGCTTTTTTGAAGCAGTGGTCTTGAGGAATGCCCATTGCGGGCCCCATGCTAGATATTATGTCGATTTCGTACTAAAAACGTATAAAGCTAATTAGTATTTAACCCTTACCACACTGATGTCAATATCCTATCTTTTACTGCATCAATAGCGAAGAAACTGGTGTACATTTTTTAACAATTTTGGTGGAAGATGTTGTTGTTTATGACAGCACCATCTTCCACCAGATTTGTTAAAACATAAACACCAGTTAATCTTTTAATTTAAGTTGAAAATTTAAAATTTTAACATCGGAGTAGTATGGGTTAACAACTATACAAGATTCTCAGGGGTTCCACAGGACCCACTGCCACTACTTTTTGGGCTCCCAAGTTGCATTTTGAGCATATATACCCTCAAAGAGAGAAACCATGACCACTGCATAGGCCAGTCTGTCAAAATGAAAGAATGTCTGGAAATATCGTAAAATATCTTTAAAAATGATCAAAGTCCTTAAAGGTGCTTTAATCTACATTTTCTTTGAGACTAAACTTCTATAGACACATTATAAGCCTGACTAATTTTGGGTGCTATTTTTCCCATATAGGCTAGTTGCAATTGCCACAGAAGCAAGACATGTTTCCCCAAGGAAGAAGCCGTCTGGTGCACTCAATCAGTCTATTTCATTCCTTGCTCATAGTACTGATAAGAACAGGTCTGCTAATCATTCAAAGAAAGCCAGACATAGCATATCTCACTTTCCTGCAGATGCTTCAAACCGACTGCAACGTCGAGTAAGCATAACGGCAACACACCCGATTAATACAGATATACCACAGCACAGGAGCAAAGTGAAAAAGATGCACAGAGAATCAATTACACGGCACACTGATACCATTAAGCAGAATAAATCTTCCGATCGACTCGGTGACAGTGATTATGATGAGCCAGATGGGGGTGAGCTTGGAACTAATAAGGACCAAGCCACAGAGCAGTCCAGTGAGAGCAGTGCAGAGTCCCGCTCTCAGAGACATAGAAGGGTAAGTTAGTGTAGTGTTATGTGACCATTAGAAATAGATCTTAGACATTTCAAACAGGCAAATGAGATATGATAAATTCTTTGTGATATAGTCGTGCGACTTCCAGCGATGCAGAGAGTTTTACAGTCAACACAGGCTATGGTATTGGAAGCGCATCATGTTTGGCCATCACAGGGCCATTGCTGTCGATTTGGTCCATTGGAATTGGATGATGTATCTAATGAGATTCACATTCCCATGAGGAGGCTAATGGGTGGCTCTGTTGGTGAATCGCGTGGAAGAACTACAATGGCCCTGTGATGGCCAAACATGATGAGCTTCCACTACCATAGCCTGTGTTGGCTTCATGCTAGGGTTAGAGTGGAAGCAGTTTAATGGAGGAAATCTTGATGCCTGCTTTCACCAATCCCATTAAGACATTTTGTTCAATATATCCCATGGTGCTTTAGTGCACGGAGCACAGTAGCAGCTAGCTAGGATATAGTGTCCATTATCGTTATTCCGTGTAATGGGTGACATGTTTCCTTCCGTACATGCTTGTCTCCGGGCTTCAAAGCTGCCTCATCTATGGGAATTACCGGTAATCAGCTTCACTCTTCTAGTATAACTCATTGGCTTATTCTTTTCGATATAGTAAGGTTTCTGTTGAATATTTTAATCAAATTTGTCAGGAAGCTTTGACTACACTTCATTACATTGACCTACATTGTGATACACCTTTCATCTGCCATGCACAACCCAAGTTCGCCAACAGAAGGTGGATTGGTGTGGGAAGCTATAACACAGACAAAATCACAGGCACACACGGATGGATGGGGACACAGAGGATGTATAAAAGATGTTAAGACCAACTACTGTTAATCAAACCTGCCTTAAAGGAAAACTCACCTCGTCTTATTCCATCGATCCAGACCATGTAATATGTCACACATAGGTCAAGTTCAGATAGCTAACTATAGTCAGTTTGCTGGTTTATTGAGCATGTGCAGTTCCTATGCCCAAGTGAACGCTGTTTAGTCAACTATAGTTCATTGGTACCCGATAGAGCTGGGTGGTATTGTCATTGGGATGACGATAACGGTATCTGTGAAAAATACCGCGATAACTACTAATATCGCGGTATTTGGAATAATTTTGGATATGATAGGGTTAATATGGCCAATCTATGAATAGGCATCCTTTTTAGATGTATAAACAAACAAAGCCTACACTTTGTATTATATTTGTTTCAGCACCAAATAAAATATTTTTTCTCGCCTTTTTGCGTTTTACTTTGTCATTGTGAAGAGGAAGATGCGCATAAGTGGCCTTAACTCCGTCACTGTGTGCGCAGGAATCTCCAAGGGAAATCCCAAGGGTCCAATCTGATTGGTTAAAAACATCAAGTATCTTTCATTGGTTTTAACCAGGTCATAATCGGGTGCAGTGTTTAGCGAAGCATTCACGATCAGCTGTTTTTATTATTACTATTGAAAGCTTATAATGAATGCTCCGCGAGAAAGACCACGCGATTAGGCACATGATCAATTAATGGACAAACCAGGTCTGAAGACGTGATCAGCTGCGCGCGTGTATGCATGTATAAAGATAACAAAATGACCTGAATTTTTTTTAGCAATAAAATAGAGAATGTAGAATTGTAGATAAGAATCGTCGATCACTGATTAAATTATTATACTTGACGTGCAAAATTCTGGTACTGAATTATTATTGAAAATGGTCAAGTTTTATAAGGAATTGACTAATCAACCCCACCTGTCCGCCCAGCCCCCATTCCAACCCTTTAGAACATTGTCGACCGGCATGAAAGTCAATCACACACTTCATCCTATATACTGGACTTACCGGAGTGTGTGAAAATAAATAATCATCAGATATTTATACAGATTATTTCAAAACAATTTGACTCAAAGTTGTTGCTGTCGATGTCAGTAACAACTTTTGGGTCATAAAGTTTTCAAACTAATCAGCTCTTTATTTATTATTTCCTTTAAATTATATTTCCATAAAGCCTCTGCATTCATCTTGAAAGTGGTTAAATCATAGCCCTATAGATCGATGGCGCAATAGTCGCCTGAGCCAATGACACAGAACGCACGAAATTAGTGAATACAACACATTCCACGCTATAAGATCTGCTGTCTTCTAGAAAAGATGATCTAAGAGGTTATTAGTTATTAATAACTTGTCCGATTTTAGCTAAATATTTTGGAGACAATTTGATTGGAAATTATTGTCATGATCAGCCGGGCTTGTTTCATTCATATTGCGGCTGCCTTTAGCGCATTCAGCATATCAATGGTATTACTGGTATAGACTGATCAATACTCGCCCAAGCGTACATGCATACACACGTGTGGGTTGAATTATTCTTGAACAAGCGAAGAATAGAGGGATTGCAGTTATGGCTTCACCGGTTTAGTTAGATCGCTTGAATTTATCGTCATAGTTAGCGAGTGAATTTATCCCGCTAGGATATTTGGATGGTCGATGTTTTATTTATTCCTTGTAATGACGTCAATCGCGTCATCAGCTATGGAAAGCGAAGGTGGTATTCCAATAATATAATCAAAATGAGGCTGAGTTAAGTTTATTTGTGTTTTACAAATGGCTGCTATTTTGCGTATTCAACGTTGTCAGCAACTACAATTTTCAGATTTAACTTGCCTTCATTGGAACAACATTTAATTGAGCATGGAAGGATAACTATACTAAGAACAGTAGGGCTATGTATATAACACATGGACATATATTTACTGCAATAATAGTGCCGAAAATGATTGCTTTTGACTACCATGAATACGGAAACGAAGAGACCAGACTCGTCAAATTCGCATGAAATGCTTTATTATCAAATTATTACAATATATAAATTGTCAATACCGTCACGGACGGTATTTGACGATATTGGCGGTTTTTAGAAATGAGACGATAAAGATAACAATAACAATAATATCGCGATTTTCCGGGTTTTATCGGGAAACCGCCCAGCCCTAGTACCCGATTCTTCATTGAATTACTATTCCAGAAGATTTGGAGCCGGGTACCTCGATTAACCATTTTCACATCAAGAGTATACTTACCTCCCTAATACTTTTGATATTGCTAAATATCGGCTTTCACTCAATAAAACACTCAGATTAAAAACAGTTAGGTGCCCCTACTGGGCAGGGAGTCAGAGGTAGTCCGGCGGATGCTCGCCCCACCACCGCGCATGCGCCGACTACTACTTCCTCTTTGCTCATTTATTGGCAAAGGGTTACATGCGGTTTTGTGTTGTCTATACTTTTCTGCGCGTTACCTTGTGTTTTACTCAAATTTGACGATTCTTGTACGTGGGAAGCATGTCGGAAAGGGAGGATTCACCTTTAGAAGGAGCGGGATCTCTTTATCAGGTGACTTCTTTGATATGCTAGCGTGTTTTGTCCCGGTTTAATGTATTTCCGGGACTCACGCTTACCGTGATTAGCGCCTGTTTGTGTTGGTTTTTTACAACATGGTGCTTCATAAGTCTCATTTCTCTTTGTGTTTTGTCCACAGGTCTCACGTAGAAGCTTTGATGGACTTCTCGGCACAAGAGGATATGTTTTCTCTCCACCACGGTTCCATTTCCTACTAATACTGTTAGGTTATCTAACCAAAAGAATATGTTCAGTGAGTTGGAGGCCTGTTATAAAGGTCTTCTCACTTTGCCCTCTTGATCCAATTCCTTTCCCTTCGGTGGAGAGAATGTAGAGGCGTACTATGGTGGAGTTCTCCGGTACATCGCGTTGGATGGTTTGTCTGTACAAGTGTCAGGTATCTAATTATTGATAAACAAAAGGGGAGATAATTTCCCTTTTTGCCAATGCTAGAATTGGAAGGAGTTATCTCTGTATATCTGATTGTTGTGTACTCGATATGCCTATTCAACGGGAATGTTCCGGTTACTTATACAATTCGTTCTTGCACTTGGTGCTTGTTGCGGATCGATTAATTTGGTCACAGGAGTGATGACGTCATAATCGGCCTTGGCCTTTATTAACATTTAACGTTTTGTCCAAGGCTGGTTCTTCTTGATTTGCGATCTTGAGGATCCTGTCCCTCTCTTTTTTAGTTGGTTTTGAGTTCGCTAACCTTAACTATCTTGCTCATTGTCCCTGTCCTTTGTCCTGTTTCAGAGACCTGGTTGCCCGTCCTGCGGGAGGTTTTTGAAAAACCGTTTCGTTCCGCACTTGTGCTTCAGCTGCAGTCCCTGTGGACCGTTGCTGAAGTGCGACGTATGTAAGCAGTGGGGGGGAGACCTAATGTCTGAGTTTTTATCTTTGCAGGCAAGGGAGAAGGTGATGGAGGAAGAGAGGAAGAAGAAGAAGGAGGGTTGTAAGAAGGGTAAGAGGAAGGCCTCATCCGCGGTGGATATGGAGGCCTTCAGGTCCGAAATGTTACAAGAGATGCAGAGGACAATAAAGGATTTGGTCCCAGAGTTGCTTCGCGGCATGCTCCCTGGGCCAGCTCCTTTGTTGTCCTCGGCATCTGCTTGCGAGCGGGTGATCCCCGCCTCTGAATCCGGTCTCTTTAGGTCCGGTCCGTTTGTGGATTCAGAGGTGGCCCCTTTGTTGGGGGCAGTCCACGACCCTGGCAGCAGGCATGGCGCCGCGCCGAGGGGCCGTGGACAACGGTTGTTGCTGGGACCCGCGGTCTGCTCATCAGACCCCGGGTATCCGCGCGCCGAAGGTGTCAAAGCCTCCTATGGCACCTTCCCTGGCCAGTCCGGGTTAGCTCTCTTTGCTGACCCGGAGTCTAATCTTTCTGGCCAGGAGGAAGAGGATCTCCTGCTAGGGTCGCCTTCTGAGGACGTGGCCATGGAATACGACGTCTGTGCACCCCTCGCGGGGAATACAGGCGACGTGTTCCGTGGTTCTACTCTCGCAGGAGTAGATTTCACGGTCCAGAAGGTGTCCCCGGGCGGTGCTGTTGACCACGGATACCGCATACCTCGGCTTGCCGATGGTATCGCTGGTGCTGGTCAGGCCCGTGGTAGAGCGGTGTTTACCCCACGCTCTGCCACGGCGCCTGCTCCTGGTCAAGCCGCGGAGTTTAGCATGCCTGCTCTCTCGGGCCCGCATGCTTTTCCAGGCTTGCCAGGGGTATCAGCTTACCCGCCGTCGACGTCAACTGCGAGTGCTCTGGAGGAAGACGAAGGCCCTCGTCTAGTAGAGCGCTCGCAGTTAGCCACGGAGGAGGATTGGTCGGACGCTTGCCAGTGGCTGGTAAGTGTTCGGCCCGATCTACCCGTGGAGCTGCCGGCTAGCCAGCGTGACCATAGGCCGTGGTTAGCTGGTAGGCCGGCGGCTACCGCTATGCCATCTCTGCCGCTGGCTGAACATGTCGTGGACATGTTCGAAGCGGCGGAGGCGTCCATTAAGGTTAATGGACGTCTCGCGAAGGCCCCTCGCGAGGTGGCGAAGCGTTGCCGCATCGTGCCCCTGGATTACCAGCGGTACGGTGTGGTGCCGAAGCCAAGCGTTGATGATCGCGCGGCTTTAGGCGAAGATGCGCGGCCGGGCTCCCGTTCTGACACGGGAGTCTTGTGCTCGAACGCGTTGCGTTCGGCGAATGCCGCGCTGCGTGATGCGGAGGAGAGTGGGAGAGCGTCGATTGCCGCTCTGTCCCACGTCTCCCAGCTGCTACAGGGGGTGGTAGCGGCCTCCGCATCACGCCAGCCAAGCCCGGTAACAGTTCAGAGAGCCATTCAGGATGGTATCAACCTGGCTTTGGACTGTTTGACGCGGGCGGTGACCAGAAGTGTCCGGGCGCGGCGCACGTTTGCACTTGACAATCTGTGCCCGTCCCAGGACCTGTATAATAGGCTGCTGCGGACGCCTATGACAGGTCCTGGTCTCTTTGGAGGTGAGGGATGCAGGCACCTCCAGGAGACGGTCACTCTGGTTAACAACCAGAGGGCGCTGCGTGAGCAATTTGAGGTGCTCCGGCGGGAGCGTGTTCGCGCGGCACCCCCTGCGTTTCGTCCTCTGCAGGCTCGAGGTGGTGCTGGCCAGGTCAGAGGCCAGCCACCGTCGCAACGTAGGCCTAGGCCACGGGCGATTCGGCCAGCAGTGAGGGGGGCGCAGGCTCCTCAGCCGCACCCAGCCAGACAGCCGCCCGCGCACCGTGGTGCGCGCGGCGCTGGGAGGGGCGCGCGGGGATCTGGTCGCGGTAATCGGGCCTGATGGCCCGGTTACCGCGGTGGGAACCACTCCGGTGTTTCACGCCGAGAGAACAGTGCCACTCTGGCGCTCCTTATGTCCACCTCTATCCCCAGGTGGACCGGTGGGCGGCCGTTTGGCCGGCCACTTGCCAGAGTGGAAACGGTTGACTCAGGACCGTTTAGTCTTGCGATGGCTTTCAGTCGGGTATCGTCCCGACTGGCTGACAGGCCCGCCATCGCGACTGTCTCTCGCGCCGATCTGGACTCCTATTCCATGGGATCCGGATCAGAGGTTGTGTATAGAGGAGGAAATAAATTCCCTCATACAAAAAGGAGCCATTCAGCCGGCACTAAGGTGCCCGGGCTTTTATTCAACCCTGTTCTTAGTACCAAAAAACACCGGAGGGTGGAGGCCGATTCTCAACCTCAAGCCATTGAACAAGTTCATAGAGACGCCCAGTTTCAAGATGGAGACTGTGCGCTCGGTGTTGGCGGGGTTAGAGCGAGGAATGTGGACAGCGTCAATAGATTTGAAGGATGCTTATTTCCACATTCCCATAGAGAGGAGTTTCCGTCGCTTCCTGAGATTTGCATTTCAGGGCCGGCGGTGGGAATTCAGGGTGTTACCCTTCGGGATTTCCACGGCTCCTCGGGTCTTCACCCGTGTGGTTCTCGCGATCACTGCATACCTCCGCAGGAGAAGCATAGCAGTCCACACGTACATAGACGACTGGCTGTTGAAAGCACACACCCGGGAATCATTGTCAGCCAATCTGGAGATTGTTTTGAAAACTCTCTCGGACTTGGGCTGGATGATCAATTTCCCGAAATCAGAGCTAACTCCATCCCAGAAGTTTGTTTACCTGGGCATGTTCTTCGATCTGGAGACGGGGTATGTGTACCCCACTCAGGAGAGGGTTCAAATACTCATCTCGGTAATACAGTCGGTGTGCGACAGTCGTCATGTCCTGGCACGGGTTTACTTGAGAATGCTGGGCTTGATGGTTTCTTTGGAACCAGTCATTCCGCAGGCCGCCTTGCGCAGGCGCCCGATCCAGTTGTTTCTCATGACACAGTGGACCCAGAGTTCAGGTTCGCTGGACTCGAACGTGTCAGTATTGGCGCCTCTGATTCACCACCTGCAATGGTGGTTGAATACAGAGAATCTCTTGCCGGGGGTTTTGCTAACCCCTCCCCACCCTCAGGTGACTGTGTATACAGATGCATCGATGGAGGGGTGGGGAGCTTGTCTGGAAGAGTCCACAGTATCAGGGCTTTGGGATCTGGATCAGTCCAAGGAACATATCAATCTACTAGAGCTAAGAGCAGTAGTCCTGGGCCTGGAACATTTCTTACAGAAAGTTCAGGGCAAGATTGTTCTAATTCGTTCAGACAACTCAACAGTAGTGACTTACATAAACCGCCAGGGCGGAACGAAGTCGCCCAGTCTCTGTATGATGACATGGAAACTGCTTTGTTGGTGCCTGGATCATGGGATCACCTTGAAAGCAGTTCATATTCCGGGGAGGTTAAATCTGCTAGCAGACTCATTGAGCCGAAGGATGAGTGTTTTACCCACGGAATGGCAACTAAATCAATGTGTGGCGGATCGTCTGTTCGACCATTGGGGGAAACCCAACATAGATTTGTTCGCGATGAAGAAGAATGCGAAGATGACGACGTACGTCTCTCCGATTCCAGACCCAAGCGCTTTCGCAACAGATGCGTTAGCTATCAGCTGGGAGGGAATGTATGCATACGCATTCCCCCCAGCAATCCTGATTCCAAAGGTGCTTCAGAAAATCAGGCAGCAGGAGTGCCAAGTGCTTCTGATCGCCCCGGATTGGCCAAGCCGATCGTGGTATACGGATCTGCTGGACCTTCTGGTCTGCAATCCGGTTCCGCTGCCTCTGATGGACAACCTTATCTTCCAGGGCAAGGCCCTTCACGACAATCCGTCAATGTTCCGATTGACTGCGTGGATGTTGTCAAGGAATCTAGAATTAAGGAGGGCTTTTCTGAGCAAGCGGCCATATTTATGGCCAAAGCCAGGAGGGGGTCAACCTCCAGAGCATATAATTATAAAATCAACAGATTTGCAGAGTGGTGCTCAAAAAGATGTATTGATCCAATGGACTCATCTATTCAGGTAGTGGCTGATTTCCTCTGTCACCTATATGATGCCTATAGCCTCAAGCCTAACTCTATTGCTGGTTACAAATCAGCATTAATGACAGTTATTCCTTGCTTGGCTAATAGGGGGAGTGATGAAGTAAGTACATTAAATGTATTAATTAAAGGCATGGGCAATCTAAGACCAAGGAATCCTCCACTGATTCCGTCTTGGAGTTTATCACTGGTGCTCCAGGTACTAGGTGATAAGCCTTTTGAACCACTTAGTTCCATTTCTATGAAAATGTTAACTCTTAAAACTGTATTTTTAATTGCTGCGGCCTCGGCAAGGCGTAGGAGTGAAATTCACGCCTTATCAGCCGAGGTTGACCGGTTTGTGGTTACAGGGGAAGGCCTTAAGCTTCTACCTAGGATTAATTTCTTGTCTAAAAATCAGTCATTGAAATATCCAGGTCAGCCTATTTTTTTGCCATCTTTAACTAGATATGATCCTAATTCTAAAGTATGGTGCCCCGTACGGGCGCTGCTCCGGTACAAACAGCGTACTTCGGAGTGGCGTACCGACCAGTCAGCGTTATGGTTGTCATATATTGAACCCCATGGTAGGGCGTCTAAGGACACCATTTCTAGGTGGATTGTGGAATGTATTCAATTTTGTCACAAATCCGCCACCGGGCGACAGGTTGACGTGGCCAAGGCTCACAGTGTCCGCGGTGTCGTGGCATCCACTGCCCTGTTTAGTGGGGTCCCTGTGGATGATATTATGTCAGTGGCTCAGTGGCACTGTGAGTCAAGTTTTACAGACCATTACCTCCGTGACACCTCTAACCCTCTCGCCTTGTCGATTTTGAAACAATAACCGCTTTATGTTTGTGAAGAGTGCTTCCGCATTGCTTATATACTTCGCCATTCAGCGACGGTGACAACCACTTGTCGGGACTGTATCATCCTTCTCTACTGGATTCATGATGACAGCTTCCTAGTACAACAAGGTCAGTCTTGTTCATGTGTTGTTCATTGTTTGTATTGTCACGTTACCCAGTGTTATTAATATGGTGATGGTTTATGTGGGTTGTGGTTCTTTAGAGAGAGTATACGAAAATGGAGCCTTTTCGTCTCTGTCCTATAGTACTTGGCACTAGTACGAAGAGAGCGTGTAGGACATTGAGGTCATTTAATCTTCCTCCCAAGGGGGGGGGGGGGGGGGAGCGCATATGACAAATCGGTCATCTCTCAAACATCGGTTGTGTTATCCGATGGTTTATCAAATCCTGACTGTGTTTTCACACAGTTTCAGACGTCATAAGTGCCTTAAACGCTTGAAAGCGTATAGGGAAGAGCTGGTCTTTTGACCTCGCCTCCCTCCCGCCAGATTCACTTTCGAATTCTGGCAATATCAAAAGTATTAGGGAGGTAAGTATACTCTTGATGTGAAATAAACGAAATCTAGGATTTCTTTTTTCACGAGAGAGTTGATACTTACCTCCCTAGATACTGACCCGGCCTCTCCGCCCCACAGAGGCTCGGTCTTCAGGCTCTTGGTAGTTGCATGTGTTAGCCAATAAATGAGCCAGAGGAAGTAGTAGTCGGCGCATGCGCGGTGGTGGGGCGAGCATCCGCCGGACTACCTCTGACTCCCTGCCCAGTAGGGGCACCTAACTGTTTTTAATCTGAGTGTTTTATTGAGTGAAAGCCGATATTTAGCAATATCAAAAGTATTAGGGAGGTAAGTATCAACTCTCTCGTGAAAAAAGAAATCCTAGATTTCGTTTATTTCACATCAAGAGTATACTTACCTCCCTAATACTTTTGATATTGCTAAATATTGGCTTTCACTCAATAAAACACTCAGATTAAAAACAGTTAGGTGCCCCTACTGGGCAGGTAGTCAGAGGTAGTCCGGCGGATGCCAGCCCCACCCCCGCGCATGCGCCGACTACCACTTCCTCTTTGCTAATTTATTGGCAGGGAGAACGCATGTGCTTGTTGTTTTGCTGCAAGTTCACGAGTTTAAAACCTATTTCACGTCATATTTACCGAGTATATTGTTGAGAAAGATGTCTGAGAGGGCAAATTCGCCAGAGGAAGGGACGGGATCTCTTTATCAGGTGATTTCAATGATATTCTAGCGAGTTTTTTCCCCGGTGTAATGTGTTTCCGGGACTCGTGGTTACCGTGAGGAGCGCCTGTTTGAGTTGGTTTTTTCCAACATGGTGCTTTATAAGTCTAATTTCTCTTTGTGTTTATGTCCACAGGTATGGATTTGCATGACTAATGGACAGTTCAGCACAGGAGGGTTTGTTTTTCTCCACCACGGTTCCATTTCCTACTAATACTGTTAGGTTATCTAACCAAAAAGTCTATGTTCAGTGAGTTGGAGGCTTACTATAAAGGTCTTCTCACTTTGCCCTCTTGATCCAATTCCTTCCCCAAGGTGGAGAAAGGTGAAGAGACGTAGTCTTGGTGGAGTGCTCCAGTGCATCAAGGTGGATGGTTTGTCTATACAAGGTGTCAGGTATATGAGTAATGATATGTGGTAAAATTATTTGAAAAAATAATGACTGATTTTTTACCATTTTTTATCATGGTGTATCTGATGATGTGTAGTCTGAATATCCTTTGGAGGATGTTCTAGGTATGAATACAATTCGTCCTGGCACTTGGATGCTGGTTGCGGATCGATTAATTTCTGTTAAGAGATTGATGACGTCATAATCGGCCTTGCGCTTTATTAACATTTAAAGTTTTGTCCAACGCTGGTTTCTTCTTGATTAGTGATCTTTATGATCCTGTTCCTCTCTTTTAGTTTGGTTTTGAGTTTCTTCTAACCATAACTAACTTGCTCATTGTCCTCGTCCTTTGTCCTGTTTCAGAGACCTGGTTGCCCGTCCTGTGGTCGTTTCCTTAAGGACAGATTTGCGCCACATTTGTGCTTTAGCTGCAGTCCCTGTGGACTGTTGCTAAAATGCGATGTATGCAAGCATTGGGGGGGGGGGAATCTAATGTCTGAGTTTTTATCGTTGCAGGCGAGGGAGAAGGTCATAGAGGAAGAGAGGAAGGCGAAGAAGGAGGGTGTGAAAAAGGGTAAGAGGAAGGCCTCATCCGCGGTGGATATGGAGGCCTTCCGGTCCGAAATGTTAGGAGAGATGCAGAGGACAATAAAGGATTTGGTCCCAGAGTTGCTTCGCAGCATGCTGCCTGGCCCAGGTCCTTTGTTGTCCTCAGCATCTGCTTCGGAGCAGGTGATCCCCGCCTCTGAATCCGAGTTTCTTAGGTCCGGTCCGTTGTTCGATGTGGATTGAGAGGTGGCCCCCTTTTTGGGGGCGGTCCACGACCCTGGCAGCAGGCTTGGTGCCGCGCCGAGGGGCCGTGGACAACGGTTGTTGCTGGGACCCGCGGTCTGCTCTTCAGACCCTGGGTATCCGCGCGCCGCGGGTGTCAAGTCCTCCTATGGCACCTTCCCTGGCCAGTCCGGGTTAGCTCTCTTTGCTGACCCGGAGTCTAATCTTTCTGGCCAGGAGGAAGAGGATTACCTGCTAGGGTCGCCGTCTGGGGACGTGGCCATGGAAGACGACGTCTGTGCACCCCTCGCGGGGAATGCAGACGACGTGTTCCGTGGTTCTACTCGCGCAGGAGTAGAATTCACGGTCCAGAAGGTGACCCTGGGTGGTGCTGATGGCCACGGTTACCGCATACCTCGGCTTGCCGAGAGTATCGCTGGTGCTGGCCAGGGCCGTGGTGGGGCGGTGTCTGCCCCGCGCTCTACCACGGCGCCTGCTCCTGGTCAAGCCAGGGAGTTTAGCATGCCTGTTCTTTCGGGCCCGCATGTTTTCCCTGGCTTGCCAGGGGTATCAGCATATCCGCCGTCGTTTTCAACTGCCAGCGCTCAGGAGGAGGACGAAGGCCCTCGTCTAGTTGAGCGCTCGCAGTTAGCCACGGAGGAGGATTGGTCGGACGCTTGCCAGTGGCTGGTTAGCGTTCGGCCAGATCTGCCCGTGGAGCAGTCGGCGATCCAGCGTGACAATAGGCCGTGGTTAGCTGGTAGACCGACTGCCACCGCTATGCCATCTCTGCCGCTGGCTGAGCATGTCGTGGACATGTTCGAGGCGGCGGAGACGTCCATTAAGGCGAATGGGCGTCTCGCGAAGGCCCCTCGCGGGGTGGCTAGGCGTTGCCGCATCGTGCCCCTGGATTACCAGCGGTACGGTGTGGTGCCTAAGCCGAGCGTGGATGATCGCGCGGCTTTGGGCGAAGATGCGCGGCCAGGCTCCCGTTCTGACACGGGTGTCCTGTGCTCGAACGCGTTGCGTTCGGCGAATACCGCGCTACGTGATGCGGAGGAGAGTGGGAGAGCTTCGATTGCTGCTCTCTCCCACGTCTCCCAGCTGTTACAGGGGGTGGTAACGGCATCCGCTTCACGTCAGCCAAGCCCGGTAACAGTCCAGAGAGCCATCCAGGATGGTATCAACCTGGCTCTGGACTGTTTGACGCGGGCGGTGACCAGGAGTGTCTGGGCGAGGCGCACGTTTGCCCTTGACAATCTGTGCCCGTCCCAGGACCTGTATAATAGGCTACTGCGAACGCCTATGACAGGTCCTGGTCTCTTTGGAGGTGAGGGATGTAGGCACCTCCAGGAGACGGTGACTCTGGTCAACAACCAGAGGGCGCTGCGTGAGCAGTTTGAGGTGCTCCGGCGGGAGCGCGTTCGCGCAGCACCCCCTGCGTATCGTCCCCTGCAGGCTCGAGGTGGCGCTGGCCAGGTCAGAGGCCAGACACCATCGCGGCGCCGGCCTCGGCCGCGTGCGATTCGGCCAGCAGCGACGGGGGCGCAGGCTCCCCAGGCGCAGCCAGCCAGGCAGCAGCCCGCGCACCGTGGTGCGCGCGGTGCTGGGCGGGGATCTGGTCGCGGTAATCGGGCCTGATGGGCCGGTTACCGTAGTGGGAACCACGCCGGTGTGTCAGGCCGAGAAGACAGTGCCACTCTCGCACTGCTTATGTCCACCTCTCTCCCTAGGTGGACCGGTGGGCGGCCGATTGGTCGGCCACTTGCCAGAGTGGAAGCGGTTGACTCAGGACCGTTTAGTCTTGCGATGGCTTTCAGTCGGGTATCGTCCCGATTGGATAACAGGCCCGCCATCGAGACTGTCTCTCGTGCCGATCTGGACTCCGATTCCGCGGGATCCAGATCAAAGGGTGTGTATAGAGGAGGAAATAAATTCCCTCATACAAAAGGAAGCCATCCAGCCGGCGCAGAGGTGCCCGGGCTTCTATTCAACCCTGTTCTTAGTAACGAAAAACACCGGAGGGTGGAGGCCGATTCTCAACCTCAAGCCATTGAACAAGTTCATAGAGACGCCCAGTTTCAAGATGGAGACTGTGCGCTCGGTGTTGGCGGGGTTAGAGCAGGGAATGTGGACAGCGTCAATAGATTTGAAGGATGCTTATTTCCACATTCCCATAGAGAGGAGTTTCCGTCGCTTCCTGAGATTTGCATTCCAGGGCAGACAGTGGGAATTCACGGTATTACCCTTCGGGATTTCCACGGCTCCTCGGGTCTTCACCCGTGTGGTTCTCGCGATCACTGCATTCCTCCACACCCGGGAAATGTTATCGGCCAATCTGGAGATTGTTTTGAAAAACTCTCACGGACTTGGGCTGGATAGTCAATTTCCAAAAATCAGAGCTAACTCCATCCCAGAGGTTTGTTTACCTGGGCATGTTCTTCGATCTCGAGTCGGTATATGTTTATCCCACTCAGGAGAGAGTGCAAAGACTCATCTCAGTAATACAGTCGGTGTGCGACAGTCGTCATGTCCTGGCACGGGTTTACTTGAGAATGCTGGGGTTGATGGTTTCATTGGAACCAGTCATTCCGCAGGCCTCCTTGCGCAGGCGCCCGATCCAGCTGTTTCTCATGACACAGTGGACCCAGAGTTCATGTTCGCTGGACTCGAACGTGTCAGTGTTGGCGCCTCTGATTCACCACCTGCAATGGTGGTTGAATACAGAGAATCTCTTGCCGGGGGTTTTGCTAACCCCTCCCCACCCTCAGGTGACTGTGTATACAGATGCATCGATGGAGGGGTGGGGAGCTTGTCTGGAAGAGTCCACAATATCAGGGATTTGGGATCTGGATCAGTCCAAGGAACATATCAATCTACTAGAGCTAAGAGCAGTAGTCCTGGGCCTGGAACATTTCTTACAGAAAGTTCAGGGCAAGATTGTTCTAATTCGTTCAGACAACTCAACAGTAGTGACTTACATAAACCGCCAGGGCGGAACGAAGTCGCCCAGTCTCTGTATGATGACATGGAAACTGCTTTGTTGGTGCCTAGATCATGGGATCACCTTGAAGGCAGTTCATATTCCGGGAAGGCTAAATCTGCTAGCAGACTCATTGAGCCGAAGGATGAGTGTCTTACCCACGGAATGGCAACTAAATCAATGTGTGGCGGATCGTCTGTTCGACCATTGGGGGAAACCCAACATCGATTTGTTCGCAACGAAGAAGAATGCGAAGATGACGACGTACGTCTCTCCGATTCCAGACCCAAGCGCTTTCGCAACAGATGCGTTAGCTATCAGCTGGGCGGGAATGTATGCATACGCATTCCCTCCAGCAATCCTGATTCCAAAGGTGCTTCAGAAAATCAGGCAGCAGGAGTGCCAAGTGCTTCTGATCGCCCCGGATTGGCCAAGCCGATCGTGGTATACGGATCTGCTGGACCTTCTGGTCTGCAATCCGGTTCCTCTGCCTCTGATGGACGACCTTATCTTCCAGGGCAAGGTCCTTCACGACAATCCGTCAATGTTCCGATTGACTGCGTGGATGTTGTCAAGGAATCTAGAATTAAGGAGGGCTTTTCTGAGCAAGCGGCCATATTTATGGCCAAAGCCAGGAGGGGGTCAACCTCCAGAGCATATAATTATAAAATCAACAGATTTGCAGAGTGGTGCTCAAAAAGATGTATTGATCCAATGGACTCATCTATTCAGGTAGTGGCTGATTTCCTCTGTCACCTATATGATGCCTATAGCCTCAAGCCTAACTCTATTGCTGGTTACAAATCAGCATTAATGACAGTTAATCCTTGCTTGGCTAATAGGGGGAGTGATGAAGTAAGTACATTAAATGTATTAATTAAAGGCATGGGCAATCTAAGACCAAGGAATCCACCACTGATTCCAGTCTGGTGTTTATCTCTGGTGCTTCAGGTACTAGGAGATAAGCTTTTTGAACCACTTAGTTCCATTTCTATGAAAATGTTAACACTTAAAACTGTATTTTTAATTGCTGCGGCCTCGGCAAGGCGTAGGAGTGAAATTCACGCCTTATCAGCCGAGGATGACCATTTTGTGGTTACAGGGGAAGGCCTTAAGCTTCTACCTAGGATTAATTTCTTGGCTAAGAATCAGTCATTGAAATATCCAGGTCAACCTATTTTTTTGCCATCTTTAACTAGATATGATCCTAATTCTAAAGTATGGTGCCCCGTACGGGCGCTGCTCCGGTACAAACAGCGTACTTCGGAGTGGCGTACCGACCAGTCAGCGTTATGGTTGTCATATATTGAACCCCATGGCAGGGCGTCGAAGGACACCATTTCCAGGTGGATTGTAGAATGTATTCAGTTTTGTCACAAATCCGCCACCGGGAGACAGGTTGATGTGGCCAAGGCTCACAGTGTCCGCGGTGTAGTGGCATCCACTGCCCTGTTTAGTGGGGTCCCTGTGGATGACATTATGTCCGTCGCTCAGTGGCACTGTGAGTCAAGTTTTACAGACCATTACCTCCGTGACACCTCTAACCCTCTCGCCTTGTCGATTTTAAAACAGTAATCGGTTTTTTTAAATTTGTGAGGAGTGCTTCCGCATTGCTTATATACTTCGCAATTTAGCAATGGTAACAACCACTTGTCGGGACTGCATCAGGCTTCTCTACTAGAATCGTGATGACAGCTTCCAAGTTCAACAAGGTCAGTCTTGTGTATTTGTTGTTCATTGTTACTTGTATTGTCACGTTGCCCATTATTATTATTATTAATATGGTGATGGTTTGTGTGGGAGGTGGTTCATCATAGAGAGTATACGAAAATGGAGTTTGTTCGTCTCTGTCCTATAGTACTTGGCACTAGTACGTAGAGAGCGTATAGGACATTGAGGTCATCTAGTCTTCCTCCCAGGAGGGGGGGGGGGGGGGGGGGAGCGCATATGACATTCGGTCATCTCTCATGCATCGGTTGTGTTATCCGATGGTTTGTCAAATCCTGACTGTGTTCTCACACATTTCAGACGTCATAAGTGCCTTAAACGCGTGAAAGCGTATAGGGAAGAGCTGGTCTTTTGACCTCGCCTCCCTCCCGCCAGATTCACTTTCGAATTCTGGCAGTATCAAAAGTATTAGGGAGGTAAGTATACTCTTGATGTGAAATAAACGAAATCTAGGATTTCTTTTTTCACGAGAGTTGATACTTACCTCCCTAGATACGGACCCGGCCTCTCCACCCCACAGAGGCTCGGTCTTCAGGCTCTTGGCAGTTGCATGCGTTAGCCAATAAATTAGTCAGAGGAAGTGGTAGTCGGCGCATGCGCGGGGGTGGGGCTGGCATCCGCCGGACTACCTCTGACTACCTGCCCAGTAGGGGCACCTAACTGTTTTTAATCTGAGTGTTTTATTGAGTGAAAGCCAATATTTAGCAATATCAAAAGTATTAGGGAGGTAAGTATCAACTCTCTCGTGAAAAAAGAAATCCTAGATTTCGTTTATTCCGTCGGGTGTTTTAATGACCTATGAAAATGTGTTATTTTGTTCACTAAGACATCAAAAAGCATCCGTATCAGATAAAGTGTGAAGGAAATGGGTCTTGGGAACATTGACATACAATACGAAAGTATAATTTCATCAAATCTATGTTAGTTAATCAAATATTTACACTTTTATATGCATTTATTCGTGGCAAGCCTGGGGTGTCTGCCATTTTGAAATTTACGCAAATTTCATGGAACAGCTCGGGTACTCGGTCGACTATAGTTGACTAGCTAGCTAACTATTTCAAGTTGGGTTGGTATCTAGTTAGCTATGGTTAGCCTGGTTAGCCATCTGAACTTGACTGACTATGCACGGCATTGTTAGTGTTTATCATGCCATCACTGAAAGGTTTTAATAGCAAAATTTTGATACATTTTTCCAGTCAATGCCGGCCGCCATGATCTGCTTTTCAACAATACAAAACAAGACCTAGGATGTCTCAGTGGCTATATGTGCTCAATCAATCTATAGCTTGGCAGTCCGCCACCAATTTTGAAATTAATCTGACTGGAAGTCATTGCTGCTTCAGCAATGGCTTCCGGTCATATTAATTTCAAAATATTCAACAGAATATGTTATATATCTTAAAGAATTTACTTTTTCAGCAATCTGTTGTTGAACGGGGTGGGGGGGGGGGGGTGGTTGGGGAAGTATATGTGGTTGTTTACTCACCTGTCTTAAGGAACTACCAGACGTTTACTGCAAAAGATGTTTTCTTGCGGCAATGTCTGTAATACGTATTATGTTTTGTCTGTTCTAGAAACTATCGGAAGTGGTGGATTCCGTGTTAAAAGCTGAAGGTGTAAACAAGTCGAGTCCGCTGTATAAAGCCTGCGCTAGCAAACTGTTCCAAGTTACAAAGCTATTTGTTATGGTAAGTGTATGAGCACACCGCATGTGCTCAGAAATACTGATGCCTATGATATAAATATATACAGATTTTGTAAGTCAAAGGCACAGCATGTAGCTGCTAGGTTTAATCCTTTAATGATCGAGCATGCCAAAATTGATTTCTGGTGTGATCTTAAGGAGTGGCTATTCACAGGCCAAGAAAAGCCTATTTTTGAAAATTTACCTCTGGAATAACGTCATCAAGCCAGTCATTCCATTGGTAAACTTTCAAAAATACTCTTCCCTTAGACTGTAAATAGCCATTCACCAATCCTGACCATTAAAGTGTTAAAGAATTGTGTGAGTCAGTGTGATAATGACAAAACTTAGGTTGTTTTTATTAACAATAACATTTTGCGTTAAGCTGAACTTAGTGGTTCATATCATGTTGGGTTAATCATAAGCTTGGACATGCCTCCTTATAATGCGAACACATAACGCAATGACCTTGTGTCAAAGGTCAATGTGGTGTTGATAAAAAAAAATGTTTGTTTTTCAACATTAACATTTTGCACTTAGCTCAACTTAGTGGTTTCTATCTCATCACATGTTGCGTTAAGCATCTAAGCTTGGAACATGCTTCCTTGTAATGAGAGAGAATGACACGATCACCTTGGAATCAACTCCAGTCCAAGATCATGGTTATTGATAAGACTTAGTGTATTGTGTATTTAGTTATTATAGTTTTCATCTATGTAAGTAGAATTATATTTGAAGATCAGGTTCATAGTTCATTGCAATGCTGTAAAGTCGAACTACATGGTTTCATCGTAACCTACTGTAATCATTGTAACCTACTGTAATGTCTGTATAGTGCTACTATATTGGATGAGCTCTCGTTGGGTGAGTTTAATTGATCAGTTTTTGTCTTGTAAACCAGGATGGTGGTGTATTATTTAGCCCTCTGCTTGCGGTTCTAGTTGGGCAGGTTATTTTATATACTCTACTCCATTGATCTATAATATTATAGCATTCAGGTGAATGAATGCATACTTGTGTGATTGTTCATTCTGGTTTAACAGTGTAATTTATGTTTTCTTTACAGGATCTATTAACCTCTCGAAACTTGCGAGTTGAGATGACAAAAATAGCTCAAGGCCAGGTCAAACAGGTATTACCAGTATTACTGATTGTCACATTGCAATGTAATAATACTAATAATATCAACTGGGAAGTTCTTAAAGTAAATTGTGAAATGCTCTGAGATTTAGTGTTTCAATTGTGAAAACATACAGAAATGCCTGAAATATTTGGAACAATTAAAACTGACAACAGTTTCTGTCTCACTTGTGAAACAGGGGCCGTATTCACGAAGGGTAATTAACCCTTACCACTCTGATGTCAGACAGCACCATCTTCCACCAAATTTGTTGAAAAATGTACTCCAGTTCATCTTTTAATTTAATATAAAAATTTTAAAATCTAACATCATCAAAAAATGCGTAAATCTGGCATAAGTAAAAAAACGCATCTGTCTGTATTCCCCATACATTAGATGAATATTTAGCCACCTCTTCGTGAGTACGACGTAGTCGAGTCTTCTAAATAGGTGCAAGCAATTAGGCGGGTGCATAACTTAGGCACTCTTCGTGAATACGGCCCCAGAAGATGATACACAGACATCACCTGTGTGGTGGTAGAATTTCTTGAAGTAGTGAATGGGAAAATTGACCAAACAGCATTATTTTCAAATTTAACATCTTTTGAAATGTCTTTTCTATGGATCACACGCCAGGCAAGCCATTTAATTCTGCAGATTTCTTGTTGCTTTTCTTATTACACAATATTTAACTGTCTGATTGTTGCAAGCCACCAGATAAAAATTTCAATGGGCAATGAATTGCTGAATATTTTGAAAACAATTTGACTGAAAGTTATCCACCAACAACAGTCAATCAAATAGTTTTCAAAATATTCAGCAGGTCCAAAGTTAAACCTCATGGAAAAAAATTCAGCTGGCAGACAGTTAAAGGAATAGATGTACACAACTCATGCCATCTATTCAGGTGATAGATTTAGTCATGCGTAAATGATAGCACATATTTCAGAACTTGCACTCAATACCATTTGATATCAAAATGATCACCTTTGTTAGAGCTTGTTTACAATCATGTTTACTAAAATGGCTGATTATTTGGGTATTATTCCTTTAATGGTCACTCTGACCAAAAAGAGCCTTTGAAGTGGTCTTGTGAAATGTCCATTTGACAGCCAAGTAGAAGACTAGTTTTGAAACGTTATCAGAAGAATGCCTGGATCGAGACAGTCAACCGAGCCAGTCATTCCATTGATAAAGTTGTAAAATTTGTTTTCTTTTGGCCTGCAAATGGACATTTACCAAGTAAAATTTGTTACACTCTTGACCAATCATGGCCACTAAAAGATTGATAGAGGGACCTTTTCACATCAAGAGTATACTTACCTCCCTAATACTTTTGATATTGCTAAATATCGGCTTTCACTCAATAAACACTCAGATTAAAACAGTTAGGTGCCCCTACTGGGCAGGGAGTCAGAGTGTAGTCTGGCGGATGCCAGCCCCACCACCGCGCATGCGCAGACTAGCACTTCCTCTTTGCTAATTTATTGGCAGAGAGTCTACACATGTTTTTGTGCTAGTGCTTTTCTTCGCTCAATTCTTAGTGTTTTTGTGAAAATTTGGAAGTGTTTATCCCTGATAACGATGGCAGGAAGGATGACTTCGCCAGAGGAGGGCGCAGGACCTTTAAATCAGGTGACTTCTAGTAAATTTAGCGAGTTTTGTCCCCGGTGTAATGTGTTTCCGGGACTCGCGCTTACCGTGATAAGCGCCTTGTTTAGTTGGTTTATTTCAACTAGGGGCTATATCATACTAATCTCTCTTTGTGTTTATGTCCACAGGTCTGTGTGACGACATGTAATGGACATCACATCAGCAGAGGGTTTGTTTCTCTCCACCATGGTTCCATTTCCTACTAATACTGTTAGGTTATCTAACCAAAAAATTTTATGTCCAGTGAGTCGGAGGCCTAGTATAAAGGTCTTCTCACTTTGCCCTCTTGATCCAATTCCTTCCCCTAGAGGTGGAGAGAGTTAAGAGGCGTTCAGTTGGTGGAGTGCTCCAGTTCATCACGTTGGATGGTTTGTCTATACAAGGTGTCAGGTATCTAATTATTGATATGAGGTGATGTTAATTATTTAGAGGAAAGGGAGATAATTAACAGTATTTGCCATTGTTATCAGTATATATCTGATGGTTGTGTAGTCGAAATGTCCATTCTGCACATGTTCTGGTTAGAGATACAATTCGTCCTTGCACTTGGATGTTTGTTGGGGATCGATTTTTTCCTGTCATAGGATTAATGACGTCATAATCATCCTTGCTCTTTATTAACAATTAAAGTTGTCCGAAGCTGGTTTTCTGATTAATATTGATCTTTATGATCATTTCCTTCTCTTGAGTTGGTGAGTTTCTGAGCTTAACTAGATTGCTCATACTCCTCGTCCTTTGCCCTGTTTCAGAGACCTGGTTGTGCGTCCTGTGGACAGTTTTTGAAGGACAAGTTTGTGCCTCATCTCTGTTATCAGTGTAGCCCCTGTGGTCCCTTGCTTAATTGCGAGATATGTAAGCACTGGGGGGGCGAGCTAATGTCCGAATTCTTGTGCTTGCAGGCGAAGGACAAGGTGGTGGAGGAGGACAAGAAGAAGCAGAAAAGAGAGGTTGTGAGTAAGAAGGGTAAGAGGAAGGCCTCGTCCGCGGTGGACATGGAGGCCTTCCGGAACGAGATGTTGGGAGAGATGAGGAGGACAATAAAGGATTTGGTTCCAGAGTTGCTTCGTGGCATGCTTCCTGGACCAAACCCTTTGCTGGCCTCATCATCTGCTTCGGAGCAGGTAATCCCCACCTCTGAATCACCTTTCCTTAGTACGCTTCCGTTGTTCGAAGATTCAGAGGTGGCCCCATTAGAGGGGGCGTTCCACGACCCTGGCAGCAGGCTTAGTGCCGCGCCGAATAGGGACTGTGGACGGTTGTCGCTGGAACCCGCGGGCTGCTTATCAGTCCAGGGGTATCCGCACGCCGCGGGTGCCAGTACCTCGTATGGCACCTTCCCTGGCCAGTCCGGGTTAGCTCTCTTTGCTGACCCGGAGTCTAATCTGTCTGGCCAGGAGGATGAGGATTACCTGTTGGGGTCGCCGTCTGAGGACGTGGCCATGGATTATGACGCCTGTGCACCCCTCGCGGGGAATACAGGCGACTTATTCCACGGTTCTACTCTCCCAGGGGTAGAATCCACGGTTCAGACTGTGGCCCTGGGCGCTGAGGGCCAGCGTTACCGCATACCTCGGCTTGCCGAGAGTGTCGCTGGTGCTGGCCGGGGCCGTGGTGGGGTGGTATATGCCCCGCGCTCTACCACGGCGCCTGCTCCTGGTCAAGCCAGTGAGATTAGCATGCCGGTGTTATCAGGCCAGCATGCTCTCCCTGGCTTGCCAGGGATATTAGCGTATCCGCCGTCAAGCTCTGTTGCTTGCGCTCAGGAGGAAGACGAAGGCCCCCGTCTTGTAGAGCGCTCGCAGCTAGCCACGGAGGAGGATTGGTCTGACGCTTGCCAGTGGTTGGTGAGTGTTAGACCAGATCTGCCCGTGGAGCAGTCGGCTAGCCAGCGTGATCACAGGCCGTGGTTAGCTGGTAAGCCTACTGCTAATGCTATGCCTTCTCTGCCGCTGGCAGAGCATGTCGTTGACATGTTCGAGGCGGCGGAGACGTCCATTAAATCGAGTGGACGTCTCGCTAAGGCCCCGCGCGAGGTGGCCAGGCGTTGCCGCATCGTGCCCCTGGATTACCAGCGGTACGGTGTGGTACCTAAGCCGAGCGTGGATGACCGCGCGGCTTTGGGTGAGGATGCGCGGCCAGGCTCCCGTTCTGACACGGGAGTCTTGTGTTCGAACGCGTTGCGTTCAGCAAATACCGCGTTGCGTGATGCGGAGGAGAGTGGGAGGGCTTCGATTGCCGCTCTGTCCCACGTCTCCCAGCTGTTACAAGGGGTAGTAACAGCATCCGCATCGCGCCAGCCAAGTCCGGTCACAGTCCAGCGAGCCATCCAGGATGGTATCAACCTGGCTCTGGACTGTATGACGCGGGCGGTGACCAGGAGTGTCCGGGCAACGCGCACATTTGCCTTGGACAATCTGTGCCCGTCCCAGGACCTGTACAATAGGCTACTGCGTACACCTATGACAGGTCCTGGTCTCTTTGGAGGTGAGGGATGTAGGCGCCTCCAGGAGACGGTTACTCTGGTCAATAACCAGAGGGCGCTGCGCGAGCAGTTTGAGGTGCTTCGTCGTGCTAACGTTCGCGCCGCACCCCCTGCGTATCGTCCCCTGCAGGCTCGAGGTGGTGGTGGCCAGGTCAGAGGCCAACCACCATCGCAGCGTCGGCCTCGGCCGCGTGCGATTCGGCCAGCAGCGAGGGGGGCGCATGCTCCTCAGGCGCAGTCAGCCAGGCAGCCGCCCGCGCACCGAGGTGCGCGCGGTGCTGGTCGTGGCGCGCGAGGATCTGGGCGGGGTAATCGTTCCTGATGGGACGGTTACCGCGGTGAGAACCGCTCCGGTGTTTCTGGCAAAGGAGACAGTGCCGCTCTTGCACTCCTTATGTCCACCTCTATCCCTAGGTGGACCGGTGGGAGGCCGGCTAGCCGACCACATGCAAGAGTGGGAACGGTTAACTCAGGACCGTTTAGTCTTGCGATGGCTTTCAGTCGGGTATCATCCCGATTGGATGACAGGCCCGCCATCGCGACTGTCTCTAGTGCCGATCTGGACTCCAAATCCGAGAGATCCAGAGCAAAGGTTGTGTATCGAGGAGGAAATAAATTCCCTCATACAAAAAGGAGCTATTCAGCCGGCACAGAGGTGTCCGGGCTTCTATTCAACCCTGTTCTTAGTAACAAAAAACACCGGAGGGTGGAGACCAATTCTCAACCTCAAGCTATTGAACAAGTTCATAGAGACGGCCAGTTTCAAGATGGAGACTGTGCGCTCGGTGTTGGCGGGGTTAGAGAGGGGAATGTGGACAGCGTCGATCGATTTGAAGGACGCTTATTTCCACATCCCCATACACAGGAGTTTCCGTCGCTTCCTGAGATTTGCATTCCAGGGCAGACAGTGGGAATTCAGGGTGTTACCCTTCAGAATTTCCACGGCTCCTCGGGTTTTCACCCGTGTGGTTCTTGCGATCACCGCATACCTCCGCAGGAGAAGCATAGCAGTCCACACGTACATAGACGACTGGCTGTTGAAAGCGCACACCCAGGAAAGTTTATCGGCCAGTCTGGAGATTGTTTTGAAGACTCTCACAGACTTGGGCTGGATGATCAATTTCCCAAAATCAGAGCTGACTCCATCCCAGAAGTTTGTTTACCTGGGGATGTTCTTCGATCTAGAGACAGGATATGTTTTTCCTACTCAGGAGATAGTTCAGAAACTCATCTCATTAATTCAGTCAGTGTGCGACAGTCGTCATGTCCTGGCACGGGTTTACTTGAGAATGCTGGGGTTGATGGTTTCATTGGAACCAGTCATTCCTCAGGCCACCTTACGCAGGCGGCCGATCCAGTTATTTCTCATGACACAATGGACCCAGAGTACAGGTTCGCTGGACTCGAACGTGTCAGTGTTGGCGCCTCTGATTCATCACCGGCAATGGTGGTTGGACACAGAGAATCTCTTGGTGGGGGTTATGCTAACCCCTCCCCACCCTCAGATGACTGTGTATACAGATGCATCGATGGAGGGCTGGGGGGCTTGCCTGGAAGAATCCACGATATCAGGGCTTTGGAATCCGGAACAGTCAAAGGAACATATAAATCTACTGGAGCTAAGAGCAGTAGTCCTGGGCCTGGAACATTTCTTACAGAAAGTTCAGGGCAAGATTGTTCTTATTCGTTCAGACAACTCAACAGTTGTGACTTACATAAACCGCCAGGGCGGAACGAAGTCGCCCAGTCTCTGTATGATGACATGGAGACTGCTTTGTTGGTGCCTGGATCACCAGATTACCTTGAAAGCAGTTCATATTCCGGGAAGGTTAAATCTGCTAGCAGACTCATTGAGCCGAAGGATGAGTGTTTTACCCACGGAATGGCAACTAAATCAATGTGTGGCGGATCGTCTGTTCGACCATTGGGGGAAACCCAACATCGATTTGTTCGCAACGAAGAGGAATGTGAAGATGACGACGTACGTCTCTCCGATTCCGGATCCAAGCGCTTTCGCAACAGATGCGTTAGCTATCAGCTGGGGGAGAATGTATGCATACGCATTCCCTCCAGCAATCCTGATTCCAAAAATTCTTCAGAAAATCAGACAAGAGGAATGCCAAGTGCTTCTGATCTCCCCGGATTGGCCAAGCCGATCATGGTATACGGATCTGCTGGACCTTCTGGTCTGCAATCCGGTTCCTCTGCCTCTGATGGACGATATTATCTTCCAGGGCAAGGCCCTTCACAACAATCCGTCAATGTTCAGATTGACTGCGTGGATGTTGTCAAGGAATCTAGAATTAAGGAGGGCTTTTCTGAGCAAGCAGCCATGTTTATGGCCAAAGCCAGGAGGGGGTCAACCTCCAGAGCATATAATTATAAAATCAACAGATTTGCAGAATGGTGCTCAAAAAGATGTATTGATCCAATGGATTCATCTATTCAGGTAGTAGCTGATTTCCTCTGTCACCTGTATGATGCCTATAGCCTCAAGCCTAACTCTATTGCTGGTTATAAGTCAGCTTTAATGTCTGTTATTCCTTGCTTGGCTAAGAGGGGAAGTGATGAAGTAAATACATTAAATGTATTAATTAAAGGCATGGGCAATCTAAGACCAAGGAATCCCCCTGTGATTCCGTCTTGGAGTTTATCGCTAGTGCTTCAAGTATTAGGTGATAAGCCGTTTGAACCACTTAGTTCCATTTCTATGAAACTATTAACACTGAAGACTGTGTTTTTAATTGCTGCGGCCTCGGCTAGGCGTAGAAGTGAAATTCATGCCTTATCAGCCGAGGATGACCGTTTTGTGGTTTCAGGGGAAGGCCTTAAGCTGCTACCTAGGATTAATTTCTTGGCTAAGAATCAGTCATTGAAATATCCAGGTCAACCTATTGTTTTGCCTGCTTTAACTAGATATGATCCTAATTCTAAAGCATGGTGTCCCGTCCGGGCGCTTCTCCGGTACAAACAACGTACATCGGAGTGGCGCACCGACCAGTCGGCGTTATGGTTGTCATATATTGAACCCCATGGCAGGGCTTCTAAGGACACCATTTCCAGGTGGATTGTAGAATGCATTCAGTTTTGTCATAAATCCGCCACCGGGAAGCAGGTTGACGTGGCCAAGGCTCACAGTGTCCGCGGCATAGTGACATCCACTGCCCTATTTAATGGGGTCCCTGTGGATGATATTATGTCGGTGGCTCAGTGGCACTGTGAGTCAAGTTTTACAGACCATTATCTCCGTGACACCTCTAATCCTCTCGCCTTGTCAATTTTGAAAAGATAACTAGGCTTATATTTTTGATGGGGTTTCCTCATTGCTTATATATTTCACAATTAATTGATGGAAACAACCACTTTTTTGGGACTGCATCGTTCTTCACCAATGGGAAGAGGATGTCAGCAGCCATTTCAACAAGGTCAGTCTTGTGTATGAGTTGTCCATTGTTGATTGTCTTGTCACGTTACCCGTTATTAATATGATGATGGTTTTGTGTATTTATGTGGTTCATTGTTGAGAGTATACGAAAATGGAGTTTTTTCGTCTCTGTCCTGTAGTACATGGCACTTGTACGTAGAGAGCGTATAGGACATTGAGGTCATTCGACTCTTCCTCCCAGGAAGGGGGGGGGGGGGGGAGCGCATATGACATTCGGTCATCTCTCATACATCGGTGGTGTTATCCAATGGTTAGTCAAATCCTGACTGTTTTTTCATACAGTTTCAGAAGTTTAAGTGCCTTAAACGCAGAAAAGCGTATAGGGATGAGCTGGTTTTTTGACCTCGCCTCCCTCCCGCCGAATTCACTGTCGAATTCTGGCAATATCAAAAGTATTAGGGAGGTAAGTATACTCTTGATGTGAAATAAACGAAATCTAGGATTTCTTTTTTCACGAGAGAGTTGATACTTACCTCCCTAGATACGGACCCGGCCTCTCCACCCCACAGAGGCTCGGTCTTCAGGCTCTTAATAGTTGCATGTGTATCAGCCAATAAATTAGTCAGAGGAAGTGCTAGTCTGCGCATGCGCGGTGGTGGGGCTGGCATCCGCCAGACTACGCTCTGACTCCCTGCCCAGTAGGGGCACCTAACTGTTTTAATCTGAGTGTTTATTGAGTGAAAGCCGATATTTAGCAATATCAAAAGTATTAGGGCGGTAAGTATCAACTCTCGTGAAAAAAGAAATCCTAGATTTCGTTTAATTTCTAGCTAAGCCCCTTCCATTTCTAGCTATGCCCCACCCATTTCTAGCTATGCCCCACCCATTTCTTGCTATGCCCCACCCATTTCTTGCTATGCCCTGCCCATTTCTAGCTATGCCCCGCCCATTTCTAGCTATACCCTGCCCATTTCTAGCTAAGCCCCTTCCATTTCTAGCTATGGCCCTTCCATTTCTACCTATGCCCCACCCATTTCTAGCTATGACCCGCCCATTTCTAGCTATGCCCCGCCCATTTCTAGCTATGCGCTGCCCATTTCTAGCCGAGCTTCCCCCACTTTGTATGTGTTATAATCAATTTTACCCTGAATTTCTAGAACCTTAATTTCAAGGTAAACAGGTAAGCAGCTGAATATTTTTAAACTAATTTGACTATGGCAGCAAAGCTATTGTTGCCTATGGCAGCAACAGCTCCCAATCAAATTAGTTTCAACATATTCAACAGAATGTTTATTAATTCGTAAATTTACCAAAGACATACAATTTGTACACATTTCTAGCTATGCCCCACCCATTTCTAACTATGCCTCGCTCATTTCTAGCTATGCCCCACCCATTTCTAGCTATGTCCCACCCATTTCTAGCTATGCCCCACCCATTTCTAACTATGCCCCACCCATTTCTAGCTATGCCCCACCCATTTCTAACTATGCCTCGCCCATTTCTAGCTGTGCCCCGCCCATTTCTAGCTATGCCCTGCCCATTTCTAGCTGTGCCCCCGCCCATTTCTATCTATGCCCTGCCCATTTCTAGCTGTGCCCCGCCCATTTCTAGCTATGCCCTGCCCATTTCTAGCTGTGCCCCGCCCATTTCTAGCTATGCGCTGCCCATTTCTAGCCGAGCTTCCCCCACTTTGTATGTGTTATAATCAATTTTACCCTGAATTTCTAGAACCTTAATTTCAAGGTAAACAGGTAAGCAGCTGAATATTTTTAAATTAATTTGACTATGGCAGCAAAGCTATTGTTGCCTATGGCAGCAACAGCTCCCAATCAAATTAGTTTCAACATATTCAACAGAATGTTTATTAATTCGTAAATTTACCAAAGACATACAATTTGTACACTTTTGTGACAGACTTCGAGTTTCAATACAGAGCTATGTCATTTTGATTGTGACATCAGCTAACTATTAACATAATTGATTATGATGTCATCTACTTGAGTGACAGATTGGAACCCTGTATTAGGACCTTGTTTGTGGTCTCCTGTTTCTCGTCAGTCAGTTATAATCACGATGTTTTTGTTTTCAGGTTGTAGAGATGGAAACCAGAAAACAAATGTCCAAGAAGAGGAAGACATGACAGGAATAAATAATATAAATAATATTAACTTTTTATGCCTGATAAATAATTGATTATCAAATGAAAACTGGGTGATTAACTGTTTCTCGACGAAGCTGGCCAAAACCGGCCTCTGTAGTGGTCTTGGGGAATTTCCCTTTGCAGGACAAGAGAAGACTATATTTGAAAATAGGTAAAAAACGTGAGTGAGGAAGAGGGTTTGGGGGGTGGGGGGGAAAGGGCAGTAAACCATGAATCTCATCTACCTCCTCACGTGCCCTCTATGCCGCAAACAATATGTAGGGGGGACCAAAAGAGAATTCAAAATTTGAATACAAGAACACTTTAGAGATATCGGACATAAAAAGGACACACCAGTGGCCAAACACTTCAATCTCGCAAACCATGCATGAACAAATGTCTCCAACAGAGTCATACAGGTCCTGAGAGGAGACCCCGACTGATTCTAATACACCCATCAGAAGAAGGAAAGAGGCATACTGGATACATCAACTCCACACCATGAACCCCATAGGCATTAACCATATTGGATAGGACTACCGCCCTTTCCCCCCCCCCCAAAAAAACCTCCCCAACTCAAGTTTTTTACCCATTTTTAAAGGGCTCTTATCCTGCTGCCACCGTAACTCACACCATTAGCATCTACACACAATTTAATGACATCAACACTATGACGTCAAGCCAAGTTACGGCATTGGCCTTAGTGACAGTTTTCTCTCCAATCCACGGAGAGATATTACCTAGTTATAACGTTTAAAATGTAAAGGGTGGTGCCATTTTATTGCACCCTACACAGGAAAGGCTTCAGCAGCTTAAAATACTATACCAGGCACATGAAAGAGAGCCAAGACCAACAGGGCCTGAAGATAACATGGAAGTGCAGTGTTTGCGGGACTAGCTTTTCACGAAAGGAGCGCGCTAAAACGCATCTCCAAATACGGCACAACCTCACCCCAGATAGAGCTACGTCGATGTTAGGTGAGACCGAGTGTGTTAATAACATCCATATCGTTGGGACTAGTCTCCCTAGCATCAGTGGACCTACAGACAACCAGATCACTAAAACAAAAACTTTGTTAATAAACGCGTACAATGAAAAACCCGAAAAATATGTACAAGAACTCTTACTGAGAGAAGACCTCCTGGCTGAACGAACAAAACGTAAGGCACACCAAGCGGCCACCATAAAAAATTCAAAAAAAATCTAAGTCTTGTGATAACATTCCTAAAAAAAATGTGTATATTAACGGCAACATTTCAACAGCTGACACGAGTCCTAAGACCATCAAAAATCGCGAAGAAATTCTAAGCGTTATGGCAAGCCAGATGATAGACTCGCTAACAAAAGGCGGCATTGACCTACTACCGGAAACACTACCGGAAACAAGATCACTATCAAACTCCAGCTCTATAGACAGTTTATCCGGGCTAAGAGATGTCACCCGAGTCCTAGCGACCAGGAACTGATCACTACTCTAAGAGATTTTGCCATTGCTAAGGAGGTCCATAGTCCACTGACCACACCAACACAGGACAGCACCAAAGTAAGGTCAGAAATAAAACTAACAACACCGACCAGGAGCGGACCAAGAGAACACGCTCTTCTGGACATGCCAATTCTTAACTTTTTGGAAACTCCGCCAGAAACAGCTGCAAAAATTCCGGCTAAAGCATTAAACATTACGAGCGAACATCTCCAGGAGCACAAAACTAAGAATACCATAAGTGAAGAAGACAAAAATGAACTGAAAACGCTCTCCAACACGATCTTTAGAGCCAGAAAACATATGTGCGCGATTTTAACCAAAAATCATTTAAATTACTAAATTTCAACATTTCAATAACTTGTCACCACAAATACCTCTCTCTCTGGACACACCATTGGTTCAGATATTTCTTTCACACAAACGTTCTTTATGTAGGAAGAAAGGAAAAGGAAAAAACCCTAATTTTCCATCAAATTGTATATGCCTATTTCAAACAAAAATACAAATCTTACTGATTTTTATTTTACAAGATTTTCAACCATTATTATTTTTTCAAAAAAATAAAAATCAAAACTGCTAAAAAGTGTCGTTTTAAAAAAAGCCAGTACCAATAAACAAATTGGTATCCGCTTCCTCATCAAACCCTCATACTTTAAAATAAAAAACGCTTCACTTCAATAAATATGCACATGAAGGCCATCAATCACCCCCGTCATTTTAACATGTCTAACACGAAAGGTAAATAAACTTCTCGCCGCCTCGTACCCATGCTCAAATTGTCACCATCCCAACACCTCTGATGAGCTTCCACATCACAGAACGGAACGAACACACTTTTTATTCCCATGTCCACCCTATTTATACTAAGCCCACATCTCCCACCCACTCTGTCGACTTCTTACCATGAGCACTAGCACCCACCACCTAAGGCTCCAAACCCCAATTGAAACCAGATAATCGGCACCCTATCAATTAAAACTTCCAGCTCATTGGAGGGGCCCATCCGCGGGATCCACCCGGCTGGCATTGGGCATGCATGCGACTTGATAGGACCCCTCTAATAGGACCCCGCCAATCTCCCCGCATGCACACATAGCTGCTCGCCGGGGTGGGGGACCCCACTGAGGGATCCCTCCAGAAAGACAAATGCGCACACGCATGCGCAGGGCAGGGACCCCTCCAAAGGGCAGTACGCATGCGCACATGCATGTGCAATGACAGGACCCCGCCGTCCCCTGAGGCATATAAATAGAGGGCACTCAACCAGTGTCAGGCATCCGACTCTGCTCTCAACCAAGAGAACAAGCGTCAGGTCAATCTAATGCGTGTGTTTTTTCACGTTTCTAAAAATGTATATTTGAAAATATACCACTGGAATGACTAGCTGAATAAGTGAGCCAGTGATTCCAGTTGTAAATTTTCAGAAAATAGTCTTGTGTTGACCTGCAAATGGACATTCAGTAAGTAAATATTTTAATTTTTTGAACGAATTTAATCATTAAAGGGTAAACCCTCTGAACCTTTAAAATGAGTTTCAAAATATTAAGTAGCTTTTCTGTATATGGTTGTTTGGCAAATGTGATAATGGAATTTTAGTTTTTAAAGATTTAATAATTATAAACATCAATTTTTTTATACCACCCATGAAAACATAGTACCCAGAATTCATCTCTTTGTCAGTCTATTCATGTGCTCTCATCCATGATTCTATCTGGGCTACTCTGTTAATGCTGGTTACTGGGCCCATAAGGCCCAGTATCAGCCCAGTAACCTGCATTATCAGGCTATAGTTTCACATACTGTCACAAAGTTTGGTGTATGAATACATCTTAGCGTAAATGTGTGTCCCGTGTCAAAAGTAAGTCTTCTCAGTGTTCGGTGGACAGTGAGATTCACTGACCATTCAAAATATTGTTTATCTGTGCTATTTTATCGATATTTTTCATCTGTGCTCACCGCTCTTGGTATATTGGTGTATTTATGCTAGATATACTTCACTTATCAAATAGTAGGTTATTACTCATACTCCGTAATAGGAGGAGGGTATTGCAATCAGGTCTCTGTCTGTCTGTCTACAGGTATGTCTGTCTGTATCTGTCTGTCTGTTAACTGTATCTCAAAAAATACTTAACCAATTTGGCTCAGATTTTAACAGAATGAAGGAACTTACCCACAAAACGATTTCCTGACTTTTACTGTGATCGGAATCAGATAAAAGAACCTGGATTAGGATTGGATCAATTTCTATGGATATCTCGGAAACTGCAAGTCAGATCTCGCTCAAATTTTTTACACAAGGACATGTATGACCATAAACTGGGATTCCACAACTTTGGCTGTGATCCGAAAAGATTTGAAAAATCAAATATCTGGAAAATAAAAACATCCAGAAAATCGAAAAACATTTACAATATGACAAAAACGTGAGGATGAGTGTCTGCAATCTCTGATTGCTGCTGTTCTCACATGGTTCACTTAGTATTAACCCTTTAATTGTCAAATTTGGTCAAGAAATTCAAAATATTTTCTTATTGAATGTCTATTTACAGGCCACGAGAAGAGTAGTTTTGAAAATTTACCACTTGAATGACTGGCTCGGTAACCGAGCCAGTCATTCCAGTGGTAAATTTTCGAAAATAGTTTTCTCTTGCCCTGTAAAGCTGCATTTACCTGGCACGCGGAAAGCGGGTTGCGGAAACGGAACGCGGAATATACTTCAGATCGCTCTTTACTATTTTCCTTCATCCATTTACCTGCACGCGGTATGTGGAATGGCTGGATGCGGAAAAACCGATCGCTAGGTGTAGCGATCTTTCCGGATGGAAAAGATTCCGTTGCGGGATAGATCACGCGTAACCTAGCAACGAAAGGGTTATCAAAATAATTAAAGCTGATGCATTGTCTAAAATTATGAGAACTAATTTGTCGAAAAGATTAGGAAATCATTAATATTATAATTACATGTTAGATTAGCCCAAGATATCATTTTTAATCTAGTCATCAGTATCCGCCGATTTTGGATCTACATCCCTCGCCTCCGTACATAAACATTTTGTAATCGTCTCAGTGGAAAGCTAGAAATCAAAGCGTAAAAAATGTTTTGTCGCTTTTGAAAGAAATTTGATAGAAATATCGCAATATCACCAATAAAAATGCAATAAAATAACGCAATGATACCGCGTGCAGGTAAATGTCACACACGATATTTTACCCGCTTTCCGTTCCGCGTCCCGCATTCCAGGTAAACGCAGCTTAAATGGACATTCCTCAAGAGCACTGCAGAGGAAGATTTTGGCCGACTTGAGGGTTATATGGTTAAAGGAATCGTCATCCCATGCCTCTAGTCTCAGTAGATTCTTACCTCTGGCTGCCAAACCGGATTTATTGCTGACAGCCTAACCCTTTAATGGTCAGGATTTGTCAAGAAAAATCAAGATTTTTGCTAAATGTAAGTCCATTGGCAAGCCACGAAAATACAATTTACCACTGGAATAACTGGCTTGTTTGTTCCTGTGGTAAAATTTTACAAATAACCTGTTCTCGGCCTATATATAAATGGACATTCCTGTAGACCACTGATATAAGCCAGTTCTGGTCATCTTGACCAGGAAACGGTTAGGTAATAGACGGTGTTACAAGCTTTCTTGTTTCATTGAACGTTAACTGGAAATTCTGAAAGTCAATGAAATTTTATCAATAATATATCATTATTTGTAAATTATTTATACAATAATGTTGTAAAATCATACTTGGACTTTGTTTAGTTATAGCCATCTTGATAGCAAATAATTACCATGGACTGTGCATTGCTGTGCAATTAGTTAGAGGAATCCGATCTGTCACTCAATTATCTGAAGTCATAGTCAAATGTTAGCTGATGTCACAATCAAAATGATGTAACTCCTCCGAAAATCTAAATGTCTCAAGAAGTTCTACGTCTTGATGATGAATTTACAATTTAATAAACATTAATTTTGCTTTTAAACTTGGAGCCGTTGCCGCCATAGACAGCAAAAGTCCCGAGCTAAATTGGTTTCAGAAATATTCAACAGTTTACCTATAATTACATTGAAATTTAGATTCTGGGAATTCAGGTTTCAAATCATTTCCAACAAAACATAAAATGTGGATGGAGCTTAGCTAGAAATCATGAATTTCACATCATGAGAACATACATCCCTAACACTCTTGATATACTAGTATATTGGCTCTAAATTTAATAATATTCAGAATTATAAAAAGTTAGGTGCCGCTACTGGGCAGGTGGAATGTACATAGTCATGCACATGTCAGACCCCCACCTCTGCGCATGCGCATACTGGTACTTGTGTTTTCTAATATATTGGCTTTAAAACAACTTGGGAAACAATTTCAAGCTCTTGTTTTATGAAATTTCAATCCTTTTTTCATCCATCTACCATTATGGCTGAGGTTAATGTGCCCGGGGAGTCTGCCTCATCATCTAATAAGGTGATATTGTTCCACATATTATTTAAGACCTGTAACAATGAATACGTTACCGGTTTTCGTAATGCGGCCACTCGGCGTTAGCGCGTGTTTTTTTAGGTGTTTGGGAATCCTTGTTAAATTATCCCAACGCCTAAATTCTACTATTCTCTTGTCTTTGTGTCCACAGGCTCATCTTATGATTGTAGAGCTCCTGTTCTTCACTCAGAGTTCAATCATGTCTCCTTTCTTCTGACATATCAAATGATTATGCCTAAGGGTCGGAGATTTACAACGAAAAATATCTCCCTCCTTTTGTCCCATCCCCTCATCAGAGTCTACAGATTCAGCGGATGGTATGATGGACGTGATTTCTGTACAAGAGGACGGCTTGCCTTTGTTCAGAATAAGGGAGTTTATTAGTTATAGCACCTAATATTTTATGCTAATTTATTAGCACCTAATTATTTGATATTTTTATCAATTTTTGCTGCCATCTTTATTGCATTGTATTCTCTCTTGTGTTTGTGCATATGTTCTCAGATATATAATTATAGTATTATATTATTCTTGAGTGATGAATGTATGTAGTCCTAGGTATTTCTTCCATTCATAATCTGATATCTCCTCCCCTTGAAGGGGCTTTGGCATTGAGGTTTGATGTCATACTCAGCCAGTTTTTTCCCTTTACCTTGACGTATAATCTCTTGTTTATTAGAGGGTTCTTGATGTCATTATCATCTTATGATATGAGTGTGTAGAGATAGCTGGATGTCATGATCAGTCTCTCAAGATTTCTAACATTTTCTTTTTACCCCTAGCTGAATTTATTCCTTATTTTTTAAGTTGAAGACATCTGTCCCTTCAAGGTTTTCAGTAAAAGAGTGGTTGTCTTCTCTCTCTCTAGTTTGTTTTTTAATTTTTTGTTTTATCAAAATTAACAAACTAAAATACTCATTTTCTTCATATGTCTCCCTTTACAGAAGTCATCATGTTCGTCATGCTCCAAGCATCTTAAGGCTAGATTCGTCCCCAACCTCTGCCCAGCTTGTACCGCCTGTAGGCCTAATAACAAATGTGGTATTTGTAAAGAGGTGGAGAGGATCCAACCTCTGAATTCTTCTCTTTGCAGGCGAAGATGTTGATGGATGATGGCAAGAGAGTGTGGAAAGAGTAGTAGGAGAAGGGTAAGAAGAAGGCCTCCGAGAAGGGTGAGCTGGAGGCCTTCAAAGTAGAGTTAGTGAGTGAGATGCACAGGACGCTGAAGGGCCTGATGCCTGACATGATTTTGCGGCATGTTGCCGGGCACAGGTGGTTCAACCTCCTGCGCATCAACTTCAGAGCAAGTAGCCCTGTCCCAGGATCATGCCCTCCTAGTTCGGACAAAGTTTTCAATGATCCAGGGGCGGCTGACTCGGACCGAGGCTTTATGTTCGCATCGCCTGGTGATCCTGCGGCGTGAGTAGCATCAGGCGGGACCCGAACAGTGGGCCTGACCACAATCACTCGCGGAGTACCCTCGTCATCTGCCTAGGGGCCTTTTCCTGGTCAGTCTGGGTTAGCTTCCTTTGCTAACCCGGAGTCTAAATTTCCTGACCAGGAAGATGATGAAGACTACCTGCTCAGCCCATGGGACGACCATGAAGCCATGGATGCGAGCGTTTACACTCCCCTCATGGGGAGCGCGGCCGCTCGCACCTATTGTACCATTCCCTCGGGAGCACGTTTCATGATTCAACCTGTGGGCCACTGGAGCAGACGGCTGCCCGTATAATATACCACGCTTAGCCATGGAATCTTATACGGACTACCCGGAGCGCGCTAGTGTGTCTTATGCCCCTCACACGAACGTGGTTGTGGTGCACGGCCTGCCCGCGGAGAATGTCATGCCAGCCCTCGTGGGCCCGTATGCATTCCCCTGGTAGTCGGGTATGTCTGTAGCCTCCTCCATGGCCCCACCTGCGAATGCCATTGAAGATAACGAGGGCCCACTGATCATCGGCAATTCGCAGGTGGCCACGGACGAAGACTGGTCTAACGCGTGCGCGTGGCTCCTCACTGTCAGACCAAAGCTCTCCGTGGCTGAAACGGCCGCCAGTAACCCGCAGGCGAGGTTACAGGCTAAGCCGTTGGCCACCTTGTCTCAATTACTGCCATATGCAGAGCATATCGTAGACATATGTTCACTGCAGCAGAGTCGATAAGACCGAAAGGTCGCCTCGCGAAGCCCCCCCCCCCCCCCCGCCACCCCCCACGAGGTTACTAGATGTTGCCAAGTTACTGCCAGTCAGTACACTTGGTATAGTCTAGCTCACAGACTGAGCGTGGACGACCGCGCCGCTCTGGAAAAAGACACGCGGCCAGGCTCTCTTGCTGACACGGGAGCGCTGTGCTCGGGCGATGTGCGCTCAGCAAACACCGCACTGCATGACACCGAGATGAGTTTGCGAGCAGCAATAAGTGTGCTGTCTCACGTCTCTTAGCTGCTATCAGGGGTAGTAGCAGCCTCGGTTAACCAGCAGCCTAGTCCAGTTACAGTCCAACAAGCCATCCAGGATGGTATCAACCTGGCGTTGGACGGCTTGACTAGATCTGTGACCAAGTCACTAAAGACGAGGCGCACATTTGCGCTGGACAATCTGTGCCCATCCCAAGAGTTCAAGTCACGCTTATTGCAAGCGCCGATGGCGGGCCCTGGTTTGTTTGGCGGTGAGGGTTGTTGGCACCTCCAGGGGACAGTGAACTTGGTTAACAACCAGAGGGCGCTGCGTGCACAATTTGAAGTGCAGCGCAAAGAACATGTGCGTGTTCATTCCTTGCCTGCTCATCAGCAGTACGCTCGTGGTGGTGCTGGCATTGTCGGAGGCCAGCAGGCCGCCGGGCAGGTTCAGAAACCTTGCCGACCGTGCCAGCAGCAGCATGTTGCTGTACGTCAGCTGGCGCTCCAAGCGCAGCCAGCCACGCAGCAGCCCGTGCACCAAGGTGCGCTGGGTGTGGCGTGTGCGGAACGGCGCATGGTAACCGGGCCTAATGGCCTAATAGAATTTTAGGTTACCACAGGTCACATGTACCAGAGACATGCCCACTTCTAAAATTTACATGCACCCCACAAACCCTAGGTGCACCAGTGGAAGGTCGATTGACTTTCCACATTCAGGAATGGGAGCATTTAATTCAGGATCGCTTAGTCTTGCAATGGCTTTCGCTCGGAAATAGTCCAGAGTGGATAATAGGTCCGCCATTGCGTCTGTCTCTGGTCCCGGTCTGGACTCAAAATCCAGGAGATCCAGATAAGCGGGTGTGCATAGAAGAGGAGATAGAATCTCTAATTCTAAAAGAAGAAATTCAACCGGCGCAAGATTGCCCGGGCTTCTATTCAAGCGTGTTTCTTGTGACAAAGAACACCGGAGGGTGGAGACCAATTCTCAACCTCAAACCTCTAAACATATTTATAGACACACCGAGTTTCAAAATGGAAACAATGAAATCGGTGTTGTTGGGGTTAGAGAAGGGGATGTGGAGAGTTTTAACTGCGGCAGCCTCAGCCAGACGCAGGAGTGAAATTCTTGCTTTGTCTGCTGAGCCTGACCATTATATAGTTACAGGTGAAGGCCTTAAGCTTCTACCGAGATTGAATTTCTTGGCTAAGAATCAATCTTTGAAATATCCAGGTCAACCTATAATTTTACCTGCCTTAAGCATGGTGTCCTGTCCGTGCCTTAAATAAGTACAAGAAAAGGACTCAGGTTTGGCGGACAGACCCATGCTCCCTATGGTTGTCATATATTGAACCCCATGGTAGGGTGTCAAGAGACACTATTTCCAGATGGATAGTAGAATCCATTCAATTCTGTCATAAGACAGCCACTGGAAAACAAGTAGATAGGGGCAAGGCTCATAGTGTCCGTGGTGTGGTAACTTCCACGGCATTATTTAATGGTGTTTCTGTTAAATACATGTCAGTAGCCAAGTGCCACTGTGAATCGAGTTTTACCGACCATTATCTCTGTGACACTTCCAACCCGCTCGCCGTCTCAGTCCTCAGAAAATAATGCAGAGGTGGTTATTTGTAATTAGTTTTCCTCTGCTATTTACAAATATCACATTTGTTAGTAGGGGATCCGTACTATTTCGGGTTACATTCTCTTCATCCGTATAAAGGGGGAGGAGGTGATTTCCGCGCTCAAGACATCAGAGGTCAGTATATCTGACCCTTTTTATCTCGCATTTTCTCAAGTTGAAAAAAGAGATTTTGGGAGAGGGTGGAAAAATCTTGGCGTCGGTGTTAGCATCCGCTCTGGTTAAGGATTTTTAAAATGACATTTGCACCCCTAAGGGTTCACCCGATTTTTGTAAAACCCTTTTACAGATGTGTTCTATACGATGCTTAGGACTAGTTTACATCAAAACTATATAGATTTTTGAAATTGTTCTTTATTTTTTTCTAGTTTTAACTTTGACTAATTTTTGTGTCCAGCTTAATGTTAATCCTATGGTTAAGGTTTTTTAATGACATTTGCTGCATTGCACCCACAATGAGTCATCAGATTTTTTTTTAAACCCTTCCCAGATGTGTTCTATACCATGCTTAGGACTTGTCCATATGAAAAAGAAATTGATTTTCAAATTTAAAAAAAAAAGATTTTATCTTTGAACTTGAATTATTTTAGGCCTGTTTTGTATCCAATTTATACTCATAATTTCTTGGTTAAGCTTTTTTAAAATGACATTTGCACCCACAAGGGGTCATCCGATTTGAATAAAACTTCACAGAGGTGTTCTATACGATGCGTAGGACTTGTCCAGATAAAAAATACATTGATTTTCAAAATCTTTCCATATTGTTTCAGCATTTGAACTTATGGCTGATTTTCATCCATGTATTATGCTGTGGTTAAGGACTTTTCAAATGCAATTTAATCAGCAAAGACCTGCTTTTGAAACTTGAAACCTTGGTGATGATTATACATATGGGCAAGGATGTGCATGACACTTGGAGTTTTGTTCTGACGCTGCCCCGGGGCTTGTCCAGGGATCAAAAGATCAAAATTGGCCAGTAATTATCGATTGTAATGCAACTCCTAGACCATTTCAGATAGAAACTTTAAACTTTGGGGATGATTGCACATATTCCCCGGGGCTGGGTCCTGATTTGGCATGACCCAGGGGCAGGGCCCTGCGGGTGGGAAATGTGGGGTCAAAAATTAAATTTTTCCAAAAGTTGTCATGTTGCATATCATTTTCAAGCCAATGATAACTAGTCTACAGTACAAGGAATTATTTTGATCTTGGGACAAACTGAGGGTAGGGGGTGGGGTCAAAAGTGGGTACCAAGCGATTGTAATGCAACTCCTCGACCATTTTCTACGAGAATTCTTAATACTTACCAGATGTACTATGGCCCTGTCTCAGCCACCCCGCTGAGGTGAGGCTGAGCTGCTTTCGCTGTTTGTCAAGACAAATATAAGACGAATCTGACTGTGATTGGGAATTGACTCGGTACCTGCGGCTATGGTAATTCCCGGACACAGTGTGGGCAGGACCAGGAGAGTGTGGAGTTTTAATTGTTTATTTTGAGCTAGACTAGATAATAGACATTATCATAATAGTACATCTGGTAAGTATTAAGAATTCTCGTAGAAACAAAAGTGGATGCTTTTTTGAGACCATTGCGCAAAACGTCATCAAAGAACGGCTGAAGCTCAGCACCTCATTCCAATGTGATGAGGAAAATGTCACAGTAGGTGCCCTCAGCTTGCATCATATCACTGTAGATTGTCCTCATTGATACTTTCAGATAAAATAAAGCCAACAAGCTAAAATAAATATAGTCATCACGTCACAGGCATCCCACACCTGCTTTGGTGGGAGTATGCTTTCGTTTCGTTTTTTTCGTGCATGTGTGCTTCTATGTGTTTGGTTTTCGCTCAAAAACTTCACGTATAATGGATAGATTTATTTCAAATTTGTTATGTCAACTCCTGATGACAGGCCCATGGTGGAGATTGTGTATCAGCGGAACTCGTCTAGGTTGTCCATAGTTATGTCCCTTGAAATACTTACAATTTGTCAAAAATGTCCATGGATTTTGTTTCTGCTCAATAACTTCACTTTGGTATATCAACTCATGATGACATACCCTCAATGGGGATTGCATATCAGCGAAACTCTGGGATACTTTTCAGCACATCTCTTGCGCTGAGCATCAGGCGTTGGATAACACCACTATGTAGCGTGCAGCACAAGTACACTCACTCAGCACTGTGCTCATTGTGTAGCGCATTGCTATGCAACTAGCCAACGACAATAGAGGACGTATTCAGTCAGCCTGTGTCGGTAGGGAGCACTCATCACCACACCAGCTAACCAAGCTCAAGGTGCTAACTATGCTGCTTAATTGCATCACTCCTGTACTGTGCCTTCCCAGCAGGGCAGTGACTATTTAAACAAAGGCACAACTTTCCATCCTGTCATAGGACCGTATTATAAGATGCTCTACATATCACATACAGCTATTCAAATAGTCCCCACAAGAACAAGCAAAATGACTTATGGGACAGAGCCAATTTTCACACAAATCTGCCAAGCAGTTACGGGTAACATCTTTCCACTACCATTTTCCTTGTTTGGTTTTGTTTCCTTATAATTAGATTTTTTCTCATAATTTTAGAGTTAATACAAACTCACGCAGGAATATATCTACTGCACAAAAGTCTGAACATAGGTGAAAATGATCTTACGCATTTCATAACGTTTAGGCTACAGCAAACATGCATTCATTGAAGTACCGTTCCAAGTAAATACCTACTCATGACCCACTTTATTATCCATCATCATCCACACATAATGACCTTCACCACAGTACAAAACGCTAGCGCACACAACTCGTAACTTCACACTACACATGACCATATGCATACACTCCAAGCACAGGAATGGACTGCTTTGAAATGCCATTCACATCTAATAACCAGACCCTGCCAGCATTCATACCATACACTAAGCTGTTAACATTCACGGATAGGGACACAGAAATCAATTTCGACGACACAGATGGCAGCGCAATGACCATGAGGACAAGGTTCACTAAACCACCATCTTCTCCCACAGATAGAAAGCACATGTGTGTACAAAGAAATAGACCATTTACCCATCTGACATTATGAGGAGCAGGTGGGAAGCCGGCGAACACATACGCTGGTTCCTTGCGCTGACAATTGGATAGGATTCATGTGGAGTATGCAATCAGCGGTAGAAAAAGACTGGAATGCATATTTACAGAAACCTCTTTGATATACATATAGGTAATATCGTATCCAAGGCGAACAGCACAATAGGACTGATCAAGAGAACATTTAGCAACATTAACCCATCAACTTTCACGCTGTTTTACAAGTCTCTAGTGTGATATTATTGAATACTGCAACTCGGCATGGTCACCAAAAGTGAAAAGGCAATCAAAGCTATTAGAAATATTTCAACGCCGAGCAACAAAACTCATCCCGCAAATCAGAGAGTACAGCTACAAGGAAAGACTAAAGCTTAAATCTAATGTCACTGAAATATAGACTGTTTAGTGGAGACTTAATCGAAACATCAAGCTCATGAGGGATCTATATAATGTTGGTAAAGACTACTTTTTCGAACCATCCATTATTACACAGACCAGGGATCGTGAGTTCAAGCTCAGCACAAAATGCAGCAGCATAGATATTCGCCAACAGAGTGGTACCACATTGGTATTCACTGCCAGCGACAATAGCGGAAGCGACAACAGTCAATTCATTCAAGAACAAACTATTCTGTATCTGTATGAAGTACGTTGTAGGACCAATACTGGCATCACACAACGGATGCGAGAGTGGGTCCAATATTATACAGGTTGTCTACTATGGATTGAGGACCGGAAACTGTCAACAGTTGGAGCACAAACACAGTTGTCATCTAGATGGTTCCAGTCTATTACTGTTTGTACGAAAAATTAATGTTTAAAGAGTTCAGTTTTTGCTGGTGGTACACAAAAACATCTAGAATTGTTTGTGACCTGCTTTTTGAGGATGTTACTTGCTAGGTAGCCTTCTAATTTGAGTGTGTGAACAGCTCTTCTGTGAAGTATTCGTGAGGAGGGATGGCTGGGATCGACTCCGCAACATTTGGGTAACACATCCTGGGATTCTGCTATTGTAGCCACCAGTGATGAATCTCTGGTCTTTGAGATTTTTCTAACAGGTCGATGTCTGATTGGAGGTATGGGTCCCAGATTATGGGGCTGTACTCAACTATGGATCATACAAGTGATAGATAGGCATTCTTCTTGCATGATGTGGGGAAGTTCCTTAAGTTCCGTCGAAGGAAGCCAATTGTAGCATTAGCTTTGCTTGTAATTTTGCCCATGTGTGTTGTCCATTTAAGATCTTCCGAGAATTGGATACCGAGGTATGTGTTATTAGTGACCTGCTGTACGATGGTGTTGCCAAGGCTGTAGTAGTGCTGAAACTTGTTTTTCACACTTAGTATGTAACATTTCTTTGCATTGAATTCCATGTCCCAGTCAGATGCCCAACATTCTAATGCGTGAAGGTCTTTGCAGGATAGAATGGTCACGTGGTGATTTTATCTCACAATATATTAGACAGTCATCCGCGAACAGTTGGATCTGAGATTTGGCTCTGCTTGGCAGGTCGTTTATATGGCATAGAAATAGGAGCGGTCCCAAGACAGTGCCTTGAGAGATGCCGGATATGACAGGAGTTTCCTCTGATGTTTCACCTTCGAGGACAACACGCATCATGCGCTTAGTGAGAAACTATGATAGCCATTGATGAGTGATGCCTCTAATGCCATACCGCTCAAGTTTGTATAGAAGTTTGTCATGTTGTACTGTGTCAAAGGCCTTCGAAAAGTCTAGGATGCCGATGTCGACTTGTGTCCCTGCATCATAGAATTTGAGCGGATTGTGAGATGTGATGAGCAGCTGGGTTTCACATGAGTAACCAGAACGAAAGCCATGGTTGAGGTTCGTCAGTATGCCGTTTCGCTCAAGGTGGTCGAGGATGTGCTTACATATGATATGTTCTAGTAGCTTAGATGCCACAGAGGTAAGGGAGATTGGTCGGTAGTTCTCTGCAAGATGCTTATCTCCTTTCTTGTAGACACTAGATATATTTGCTGTAAGCCAGTCCTCTGGTAAAGAGTCAGTGTCCAGGGATTTCTGGAATATCGGACATAGACCAGGACCGATGTTTTCAGCACATTCGTTTAAGACTTTATTTGGGATGTTGTTTGGTCCTGAGGCTTTGGATGCTTTGACGTCTTGTAGCGGCTTAATCACACCTTCCTGCTTAATGATAATCTTTGTGATTGTTTGCTTGCATGTGTTAACAGGTGGCATGGCTTGGTTAGCGACATCTTCAACATGTGGTGTAAACACAGATTTAAATTTGTCTAGCAGGATTCGGGCTTTTGATTTGCTGTCATTCATTAATGAACCTTTTTCTTTAAGCGGGGAGACATCGATGTTGTCCTGACGTTTACTCTTCACGTATCTCCAAAATGGCTTGTAGTTGTGTGATTTCAGTCCTTCTAGGATGATGTTATTGATGTGGTCCCACTCTGCCTGCCTCGTTTTTAGCTTACACATGCGTTAAAATTTTCGTTAAGTGTCCCAGCTGTCTGATTTCTTAGCCTGTGTGTAAAGTTTGCTTTTACATCGTAACATGCGTTTTAGTGATCTATTGAACCATGGAAGAGAGGTCGTGTTCTTACACATTTTATAGGGAATAGACCGCTCTACTAATGACATGAGGGGGTTATGGAAAACACTCAAAGCTGGTGAACACTATCGCCTTCATGGTATTGGTTGGTAATTGCATTTGATAGATCATCCAGTTTTCTTTAGTTGGGGCCAGTTGGCTTTTGAGTACTGGTAGCATTTCCTTGGTGTTTGATTGACGTAATGTGGTTTCGTGGTGATGTCTGTTATGACCAGGTCGTCGTCCGATATGCCAGTGGCCGACACAGATGACTTCACAAGTGTGGGGTTTGATGAATACTAGGTCAAGGGTGTTGCTTTGACGAGTCGGTGCCATGTGGATTTGAGTTAGGTGGGCATCGGATGAGGTGTCAACTAGCATTTGCTATATAGCTTTGTCTGTGCCGTTCTGGTTTATGGAACAGTTTTCCCAGTTGATATCTGGACAGTTGAAATCACGTTGATAGAATGACTTGTTTCTGCATTAGGCCTCTTGATGACATGAGTTGGAGGGATTTATCTAGTTCAATCATGTCTTAGGAGCTACGATGTGGCATGTAGAAGGCACCGATCATTAAGCCCTTTTCTTTCTGTAATTTAATTTTGACCCATTCAAGGTCACAGTCTGTGACAAGATCAGGTTGTTCGACTGATATTAAGTTGTTCTGAACCATACACACACGCCACCACCAGCAGTTGATCTGTCATTCCGATAGGTTGTGTAATTGTCTGGGAATACTTCGCATGATTTTATGTGGTTGGGTGATGGATTACAACCAGGTTGGATACCGTGAAGCCATGATTCTGTCCCACAGACAATGTCTGGTTTGATGTAGTCAAGGATAGCACATAGCTCAGATTTGTCAGAAGCACTGCAACAGTTTACAGTCAATATGCTACGGTCTTGTTTTTTTAGGTATGTTAAAAATATCAGAGGTACCTGATGATGATGTTTTACGACCTGATAAGTCTTTATCTGATGATGTTTGGACATCAGGGGTACTGGTTTTGAGTGGATTAAACGCAGAAGCAGATGATACAGCGGGTAGGCTGATGTTTGGATCGCTACTTCAAAGAATATCTACTTCTAAGAAAGAACGTTTGAATTCGAATGAACATGCCATATGCATGCCAGCCTACCACAAAGTCGTACTACAGTGTACTCCGCCAGTAGGGCCTACAGTGGACTGATCTTTTGGGGTACTCTGTGTTTAGGAAAGAACATGCTCAATAGCGATTCCAATTATTGGTGTAGATAGGGTGCTGCTTTCTACATCCGCACTTTTGTTGTAGCATTAAGAAACACTAGCGTAGAGGAGATGCAGATAGCCATGAACACAGAAAATTACAACAGTAATAAGATCAACTACAGCATCCACAAGTCAGCATGCAACCAAATGCTCAGCGCAGCAGTGTGTAACTGTGAGTGTAGGCGGCACACCACACCACACCCATCTGCACCACAGTATTTCCACAAAACATAATTAGTCTAAATTCAAATTTCACTGAAATATTGACGGTTTTGAGGCAACTTAATTAAGAGGCAAGCGTCAGATCCTTCAAGAACAAACCAGATATCTACTTCAAAGAAAGAACTTGAATTGAACTGAGTAGACCATACTATATAAAAAAAACTGTAGCACGTATATAGCGTAGGACCGGATCAGAATGGCCCATACCGGCGAGTTCCCTCCTCACCCCTCTAATACGACCATAGTGGTTCGCATGCATTATATACTATAGCGCTATATGGAAAGCGTTAGTCCATGAGATCGCTTACCGCGCATGCGCGATAAACTAGATAGGTCAGCCACGCTGTACTGTAGGTACGGAAATGACAGCTTTACTCTATATGTTTTCTGTGTTTGCTAAATTGCTAATACGAGTCCATTTCGCCCCATTTTCGCGTATGAGAAAGCCTTCTATCCCCCCAACCATCCAGTTCAGCGGCTACTCATTGGATCGAGTATGAGTCGAGAAACAGAGGCGTACTTATACACCAAGCAAGCATTGGATCGAGGGTGCTCCCGTAGATGGTTATGAGCTTACCACCAACACCATTTACCAGTTCCATTGCTGTTACTGGCACGGGTGCCCACAGCACCAGCGAGGTGAGGATGCCGAACAAAGATACCGCAAGACTGTCCTGAGAGCGTCCTGTGGCGCCTCAACCTTCTCACCAGGACACACGATTGTTGTTTTGCCGCCTGTACAGTGATCAGCGTGGTGTTGAAGATTGCATGCCTGTGTAAACCTCTGCTGACAGTGACTGCAGACTAGTGTATGTGCCAGCATGGAGATGTTCTTAATGTAGAAGGCGTGGTGGTCCCACACTCCGATGGTCATGGTGTCACGGTAGTGAGCCGCTTGCCTGATCAAGGGCCAGGTGCCCTCTTCGGTTGGTTCATACACGCGAATCCCACTCGTGGCGATTAACTCTACCTTGTCCAGCTGATCCAGCGAGGTCTTGCGGACATCAGGTACTGTCACTGTCTTGCCGTAGAACTGTGTGGCAAGCTCTCGTGCAGGAGCTGTGCTTCTACCAGCTCTCGCTCCTCGGTGGACTGCTAGACATCTCCAGACACATGTTGTCCCTGTAGGTGTCGAGGGTAGTTATACTCTTCTTCTGTTGTAGCCAGTCTGGGAGGGGGCCTGTCCCAAGCAGAGGTTGGCGGTCGATGATATTGTCTGTGTCGAGGCGGGCTTGCTCTCTTGCTGCCACCCAGTCCTGAGCTGCTCCTATCGTGTTCAGCCACAGGTTCCCTGAAGCATTCTTGTGGAAGAGCATCACCCTACCGGCTTCGATGTGACGGATGCGATAGGTATGGGTGTAGCGGCGGTAGAAGGCGTTCTGGACAGTCTGCTGGATCTTTTGCATGATCTGGCCTGTGACGTCTCCTTCTAGACCTCTGAAGAATGCCCAGCATACTGACCGTCATCCTATATGTCTCTGTCTCCCTTTCGCCAAGACACTGGTTGAGAACGTGTTCGCCTTCTTGCCTCATGCTCCGGGCTAAGGGTTCAGACCTCAGCCCCCTCATCACTCGCTTAGTGATCCTGCGTAGGGGAGGTAAGCGCTCCAGTGGATGGTCCACCATCCGCCTCGCTACAGTCTTGGCTCGCAAGCTAGCAGTCACCTCCTCATCCAACTGACGAAGCTCACGTATCCGCTGCGCTTTCTTGTGGGGATTCCAAGGATCATCTTTGGTACGCGCTGGAAACCTTCCCATCTTCATTGCTCGGGAGAGTCGCTTCTGCAACTCCTCGGCACGGGCCTGTCCGATCATCTGGAGCAGGTTGGCTTTCTTGACCTTAGAGCAGCCTCTAAGGCTGAATTGCTTTGCAATAGTGCGAAGCTGTGCAACAGTAATCATGGTGTATATCACTGTGGATGCCTGTCTCTAAATGGGCATTCAGACCCTATTATGTGTGGTGCTCACAAGGCGATCAGTACCTGGAACCTGTGGGGTGGGGGGGGGGGGTCCGTCGTGTCGATGTGTGATAGTGGATGCTTGTCTCTAAATGGGCATTCAGATGTGTGTGGGGTTGATCACAAGGTGCTCAGGCCCAGTGTGTAATATTGTTTGTAGATGAGCGTTTACACATAGTTGAGTGTTTTGAGTGTTTACACGTAATGTATGGTTGTGCGTTCACATGTGGTATACCATTATCGATGCTGTGTCTAATTGGGTGTTAACGCATAGCAGTTGGGCTAAATAAACTACTATTCTTGACTTTGGCCCAGTCGAGGGTCTGTGGTCTGCAATCATGGGTTTTATATGACTATGCGGGTAAAGCGTAATTGTAGACATGGAATCACATGATCATGTAGTGCCGATCGGCTGGACGGGTAGGGGCTGTCCCAGCTAGGCTGAGTATGGGAAGACCGCTCCGGGTGCATTCCAAGCATGCCCGCTTGATAGGATAGTACACATGTATAAAGCCCTATGAGAGAGGTATGGCTAAGTCCGTAAGAACCCGTAGCATGCATGCGCATGCGTCAGATCTTCCCTGGCAACATGTGTCAGTATTGTGAGAGAGTGTATGCTTATATTGTACTGAGTTGGTACTGGGGCTTTCTTTAAATCACTTCATTCTCGTCGTTCTTGGTACCCATCAGGACCGAAATGAAGCGAGAATTTCAAAACTGTTTACCATTTTAAAATCTGAACAGAAATGAAACAGAACCAACGCATTAACTACCTCGACCATGTATGCATTAGTAATTAAAGCTGATAAGTTATGTGTTCTCATTGCTGTATTGCTGCGCTTATCAGTCCCTCTAGATATCACTTCGAGATAACGTATATATTATAGACTGTAATTTTGTAGTTACCAGTGTGTTATCAGTCCAATTGATCTGTTTGCTATTATTGCACAACAAATAAGTATCATTATTTGTAATCTAATTATCGGTTCCCTGTTGGCTCAGTTGATAACAGCGCTGAATTCTAATAAAATAAACAATGGTTGAAATCTCTCAAAAAGCTAGATGGTACCAAGTTCGAAACAGTACGAAAAATATGAGCAACGGAGAACCACCTAAAAAAACCTGCAGAGAGAGAGAGGCCAGAGAGGGCCAGCACTAATGCGGGAGTTCTCCCGAAGAGGTGGGGCACGGGAGTTTTAAAGTTTTTTACTTTTTTATTATTTTTTGTTTCATGACAGTATTACTCTTTACCCATTACCCGAGAAGCATGACATCACGTCAAGACCTTGTCTCTAAATGGGCGTTCAGACCCTATTATGTGTGGTAGTAGTAGTGTCGGAATTAAAATGATATTACCTCCCTCAACTGGCAGCCGTTCGGCGATCTGTGCTGGCCCCCACCGCCCTCTCAATCCCTGGGGGCCTCCATCTAGAGGCATACACCAACCACCTGTCTCAACAACCCTGGGGGCCTCCATCTAGAGGCATACACCAACCACATGTCTCAACAACCTATGCCCCAGGGATTGAAAGGGTGGTGGGGGCCACGGATCGCCGAACGGCGGCCAGTTGAGGGAGGTGGTATCATTTGAAATCAGACACTACTACTGCATTGCATTGGGTGGACTGCCTGTAGTATATGTGTACATGTACATAAATCGTGAAATAAATAAGAATGAACTTGAACTTCAAGATCGTCAAAAACAAAAACACATCCAGACACTGCACAAGATACTGACAGGAAACTCGACCATGGTCACTGTACAGACCGTGTCTACATGAACTACCAGAAGGCCTTTGACACAGCTCCCCATAGACGTCTAATAAACAAACTGAAAGCATATTGCATAAAACACACTGCAGTCGAAAGGATAGCAAACTTTCTAGAGAATTGAACACAACATGTGACAGTAAATGGAGAATGCTCAAGATGGACAGAGCTAGGTTACTTCAGGAAGCCCCCAAGGATCGGTATTTGTCCCAGTATTTTTTGTAATATTCATTAATGATCGACCAAGTATTGTGGACTCAGATATGTACCTATTCACAGATGACAAATATCTTTAAGGCAATTACCTGAGAAGAGGATCACGATATCCTGCAAATAGATCTAAATAAAATGACAAACTGGAGCAATACATGGCTGCTAAAATTTCATCCAGACAAGTGCAAGCATATGCAAATAGAGACGACAACACAAGTAACAGAGACGAAATACACACTGTGGAAGAGTGCTCCAAAATGCGGAAATCGAAAAAGACATTGGAGTAACCATGCAGAGATGAAGACATGAGCTTTGAAAACCACATTAACGAGAAGGTGAAGAAAACTATCTCCATGTTCGCCCTAATTAGAAGGACAGTTCAGCATATAGACCATCAGATCTTCGCACCCTTGTGTAAGAGCCTAGTAAGAACGTATCTGGACTATGCGAGTTCTGTGTGGGCATGGTGCAAGATGAAGCAGATTGAAATGATTGAGCGGGTACAACATATGGCAACAAAACAGATACCTGGATTCAGAAACTTAACTTATCCGGAGAGACTCCGGAAGCTGAAATTACCCGCCTTAGCTTACATGGGCAATAGGGAAGACATGATATAGCTCTACAAAAGTATACATGGGATATATGATACAGAAGCTAGTGATTTGATGAAGATGTGGGGTGATATGGCAATAAAATGTAGTGAAAGAGGGAATTCTAAGAAGGTATACCAACAATTGAGCTAACTGACTAAAAGTGCAGAACTACTTCACACTAATGGTAGTGAAACAGTGGAATGGTCTCTCAGAAGAAATAGTCTCTGCATCATCTGTGAATGCTTTTACGAACTGACTAGACAAATACTGGCGAACACGAGACATCGTCTATGATGACTTCAAAGCATCAATCGGAAGCGGATGAGATATAAGAAAATGCACAGATGGGGAAATCTGGAGTCTGGTGAAGTAGGCATTACAAGACCTGTACCAGAAATAAACCTTATGTAACCGTATGTTACTATGGAACTCATCCTGGATATGTTTATCCTTCAGTTTACGCATGTCTCCACGCGGTTCCTTCGTGAAGACTCTGATGAAGAAGTCTGCAATGACATCAGATTTATCTTTGTCTTCACATTGTCTTCGCCACCAGTCCGGGAGTGCGTGTTGTATGTGCGTCATGGCTGCATGTGTGTGTGCTCAGTGGCTGGGATTTTGGTTGTGACAGATGCCTGCTTAACCATTTGGGCTGTATGGTATATTCTTCATTATTGATATCCATTTATGCTGTTAGTGTTTGCTCTAGCACTGATACTCATATCTAGGCCACCTATGTGAAAGTGTTTTAATAAACACCAAAACCAAAAACAGAGCCAAAACAGATGGTCCCAATCAGATCTCAATTATCTTGAACCTTCATTTGATATTCGTTTTCTCAGTGAACATATCAGATGCCCACAATCTACTATAAAATATTTATCTAAGTCACAATTACCAACAACTTTCTCACCCCAATACTACTGTGACATTGTTGAGCACCCCACCCCTCCCATCCCCACCCCAATGTACCATATTAAAAACCCTGCATCTACAATAATAATCCTAGTTGGAATCTAAATACAAAATAATATGAAGATCCTTTATATGTAGAATACGCTACATGTAGAACAATCATGCCAATATGGTACAAAAAATAGATGTTGTGCCGTCCTGTGTTCTGTGTTTACGCATGTACAGGTGCTATTCATCATCATCATCATCATCATCTAAGACGGTTGATGTAGCCTTTTGTCAGTCTAAAGGTTTTACTAGCTAAATAGTTCTGATGGGTTAGACAGAAGCACAGACGTTAAAAGCACAGACATTAATTGCTGATAGGACAAGACCTACCAAGTCATAAACCATTATTTACAGTTATTTACAGATATTTACAGGGGTATTTTTCATAATTAACACTGGTGTATCATGGAAATTCAAACTGATATGCATTAGAAAGAGATAAATCAGGCTGGCAGGACAATCCCCACCGGGCTCATTTCATGATTGACGTATTTAATTTAAATGTTCATATAGGAGTAACAACAACGTATGAATTATAAGATGCCACCCAGCCAGTATAAAATAAACAGCTTCAGTTCTGTTTTCTCTCATTCATTATTGTTTCTTTAAAGGTTCTATCAAGGGATCCATACTATCTACATTATGGAGAGATAGGGGTGGAAAACGGAACTGGTTGAAAACGATTTTTTCTGTGACTAGTGATTGAGCGACATAATTTAATTTGATTCTCTATATACAAAGTGATTTTGGAAAAAGTGCAGGGTTCTTTACAATATGTTGCACTGACAAAGGTTCTTGTGAGCACTAGGTGTGGAACGATAGGACAGTTCCTATCAAAACCAGTCAGAGGGATATGAAGCTTATTTACAATAATAATGGAAGTACAATGCAATAATTGGCTTGCCAGGTCTTTGTGGGATCCTAGCACAGACTGACAGGACAATCCCTACTAGTCTGCCATTCACTAAACGGTTGCTGAGTGTGAAAAGTATGGAGGTAAAATAATGGCTAGTAGGATCTATGGAGCTCCGTGCAAGGCAATATTTTGAAACAGTCTAAAGACAGGGCATATACGACGTCTTCGTTTCGGGAGTTCCAGTGATTTATCACTGTTACAGAAGAAGTGTTTGTGCAGTGATGTGTTGTATTGGAATTTGTGTAGTTTGAGCCCATGACCTCTGGTTATCTGGGAGGTTTCTGGCTCCCGCCCTGAAAGGACTGTGTTGTATTTCGAATATAGATACTTGAAGGTCTCTATCATATCACCGTGTAGCCTTCTGTAGGAGAGTGATGGTAGTTTAAGGGTGTGCAGTCTGTATTCGTACATCATTAATTAGTCTCTACTACCAGGCAGAAGTTTAGTGGCACTTCTTTGCACATTTTCAATAAGATTTTTGTCTTTGATTTGACGTAGCCACGAGACAGAGTTTGTATATTCCAGTAGCGGTCGTACACACGACTTGAACAGTAATGAGAAAATCTCATTGTCTAAATAACAAAAAGAGCGCCTGATTAAACCAACCATTTGGTTTGCCTTATTCTATTCTATTCTATTAAGTAACTCCCGCCTTTTCATTAGGCGCACCCAGCAGAACTGGTGATTGTGGCTATATAAACTAAGTCTTAACTAACCCATAATTAATAATATAGGTGCAATAAATTAAAATCAATTACATACAGGACATGAGTTGTTACATGAGTTCATGCTAGATATGACTTAGTAAACTTTTGTTAGTTGCTATGTAGCTATATATAAGCATAACAACAGACTATAGTGTGCTAATTGAAGATACTTTTCCTTAAGGCCTATGTACATTTAGGCTTACTGGTTAAGGTAAGTAGAAGTCAGTACACTAGCCTGATAATACCTAGTATAGTGATAGTTGTCCTAGATATGCATTCATTAGTTATCCTATAGCAATGACTATTTAGACAATACTTAGCAGTCATGACATATAGGTGTTAGTAATGTATAAGCTACATTGTTGCTTTCTATGAACAGATTACTGGCTAAGTACAAAGGGGTAGGTACTCTGATTCTGATTAGTTGACATAGTTTTGAGGAATGTTAATGTTATTCTTATTTACTAGGCCGCATTTAGCCACTTACCATAGATACAGTGAGGAATAAGAACATATCCCCTGGCCATCATAGATGGTCAGAGAGAAATTGAGGTTTTAAAACAGTAGTTGTCATGGATCTACGATCATTTGCATAAGATCGTTTCTAAATATACTTTCATTTCAAATGATGTGGTTCAATTTGATCATTCGCATATGTTTAGGTGTTGACATCTGGCAATATATATATATATATACACCTGTGCAAAAGTTAAGCACCACCCTATTTTTACGCACATGCGAGGGTATATCCATGTGCTATGAAGAAAGCAATAGCATAAACATTTATGTACCCATCCATCTTAGTGCAAGAGGTAATAATGCAACTAGAGGAATGCTGATTATGATGGTGGGGAAACACTGTATGTTTTTGTTTGAACTTGAAAACGAGGCCTGAATATGGTTACGTTGACACAACTGACAACTATTGCCCTACAGTTGACACACGTGGCTAGATTGTCATTAATGGTGTCTGAAAACGAAGTTTAACATCTGTGCACGAGTTTGAGACTGTCATTATTAATACCGGGTATATCCACCTTGTGCCTGGATGACGGCCTGGACACGACGTCTCATGCTGGTCACCAACCGACTGATACGCCATTGTGGTATTCGTTGCCATTCAAGATGGAGTGCGTCTGTTAATTCCTGTAGGTTCTGCACAGGAGGATCCCTCCTTCTCACCATGTTTCCCAGAATGTTCCAGATATGCTCAATAGGGTTCATGTCAGGGCTCCTTGCTGGCCATGGTAGGGTTTCGATGGCATTCTGGCGGAGGTATTCATGCACAGCTCTAGCACGATGTGGTCGGGCGTTGTCATCCACGAATATAGGGTGGGTTCCAGGTGCATGATTTACAAAATGAGGGACCACAACTCTATCCAGTATGGAATCTTGATATCTTTGTCCATTTAGTGTTCCAGGTACAGTCAACAGATCCAGCTTACAATCAAATGAGATGCACGCCCATATCATAACGGAACCTCCACCAAATGGAACTTCTTCTATGATGTTACGTTGGTCGTACGCCGTGCGTCTGGACCTCCATACACGAGTTCGACCATCTGTGGCATGAAGCAGGAACCGACTTTCATCGGACCAGTGTACCCGTCTCCAGGATCTCATGTTCCAGTGTCTTCTTTCGTTGCACCACCTCAGACGCTCCTCTTTGTGGTGTGCAGTGAGGAGAGGACGTCTGACAGGTCTCCTAGCTTTCATGCCAGCAGCATACAGTCTCCTTTTGACGGTAGACATTGACACTCTATTGCGCGTTTCCCATTGCTGGCTGAGCACTCTGCTGTTGGTGAATGGAGATCTCCTAACAAGGCGTACTAGGGCTCGATCATCACGGGCAGTAGTCTTCTTCGGTCTTCCAGATCTAGGCCTGTCCTTCACCTCGTTAGTTTGCCCATGTTTTGCAATCAAACGACTGATTACAGTATGGTTAATGTTCAGCTGTCTGCCAATCTCTCTGCATGACATACCAGTGGTATGCATGCCTATGATTTGCCATTTCACACGATCACTTAACCTTCGTCTTGCCATAGAGGTTCACAATCAAGAGCTAATTCTCTCTGTACAAATAAACCACGGTCATGAACACAAAATTCCTAATCTTGTCGCCTAAATCTGTATGTAATGTTCTACACCTCAAACTGGACTTTTACATAACTGAACACGTGTGCTGTTTCCCGCCACGCACGGACATCAAGCGGCGTGAAGTCATGCATGCATGTGCATTTCGTACTTGGAATTATGTCAGCTAACGCGGGGACAAAAAGTATGGCAGCCTAGTTGTACCATCATGTTTCTACGTTCTATTGTTTTTGCTGGTGCTTAACCTTTGCACAGGTGTATATATATAGTCTCTGTTAGAGGTCTCGACTTCATTAATTGCTGTAGTTTGTTGTTGTTTGTTAAGTGAATCCAGCTTCATGATGAGCGTAGATGCGTCTAGGGAGATCACTAGTTATGACTCATTGCTCTGGGCCATGGCCTCAGCTTCTTGTTTTGGTAGATATTGCAACAAGATGTGTAGTAGATGAGCTAAGTATTGAGATCGAGAGACTATGTAGCATCAACAAATGGTGATAAAATGGTATCTATCTTCTGCTGCCTCCCCACACATGGTACACAGTGGATCTGTCATGTACTGGTTAAATCTGCTGCAGCTTGCCTGCAATGTATATGTGCCAGTGAGCAACCGTGCCTTGGTTACCACCTTTTCAACATCCCGGACATTTTACAAGAAGACCAAATGTGATGTGGTGTTCCAAGTTGTACAGCATCTGGGTTGAGGTATTTGAGAGAAACCTTGCTCTGTATCTATGTTTGCCATTTCTGCATCCAATACACAGTAACTGCCTTCTTGACCTGTGTCTTCCATCGTACTTTTGTCGTTGGATTTTCAAGTACACCAAGAGCAATAGGTAATTTGTATTTCCTTAGGATTCTCCGTAGCTGTGAGAACCAACTTGGCTCATCAACCTTCTTAAGCGCGATTTGTTGAATGGCCAGGAGATACTCCTTACTTTCTGGATCTCGACTTATGTTCCCAAAGAGAGAAAGAACCTTCCTGGCTATTTGGGCTTCAACTGGTTCAGCCCCCAAGCAGGGCATATACAGCCACATCAGCACATCTCTCTGGAAGCGATTGCATTTGCCTTCTGTAGTTGCTCAACATGGGTTATAGCTCTGCCCGCCAAGCAGTTTACTTCAACAAAGGTTAATCTGGGTAGCACATATATAGTGTCCATATCTTATGTATCAAAACGGGGTTCGACATGCTTGTGGAAGTTTAGATTGCTGTCCATATATACACCCAGGTCCTTTATACCACTTATCTCATCCAGTGCGATACTTTCCTCATCCATATTACATTACGGATCTTTGTATTAATTATCGCCCTATATATTGTAATATCTTGTTTTGTAGGGTCCATCATAAAAAAATGAAAAAAAATGTAGGGGTCCATCGATTCATAGGGTCTGCCTTTGATGGACTGCCCAATCGTGATGTATTTTTATTATATGTTAAGCATGAAATAAATAAGCCTGAATTTTGACTCTTGATTAATTCTGTAATTTGTCAGTATTAGTAGGATTTGTTGGCTTTTCTTAACCTTTTTTTTTTTAAGTTTAGCGAATCAAAACGTAATCCGTGACCTGGCTTTCAATCGTCCGTATATTTCGTCGACCTCAAATATTTTTGACAGTTACCGTATTTTATAAAATTGAACGACTCATTAGTGAAAATATATGTCGCTAGTGAAGTATTTTTATTGACAGGCGATATATTGCAATGATTAGCAGGACAGGAGCCGAAATACGTGCTAGGTATCTTTAAACTACATTACATATGCCTAAACAATGTCACTAAACCAGTTTTCGTTATGTCATTTTTTTAGAGCTAAAGTTTTACATACATAAATACATAGAGATTACTGGCGTGTAGGCTAGTTAGCCTGTGACAGGTCCTCACTGTCTTCATAGTCTTAATCTTCCAGTACCTGTTTATCTGCGGACAGGAGTGATCGTAAAGTCAGTCTGGTAAACAATGTCATCATATCCAGTCCGCAGAACATGTTCAAGTTCAAAGTTGCTTTATTTCATGGTTTTTTATACATATAAATACTCTAAACAGGCAGCCCATCAAAGGCATGGCCTATGGAACGATGGACTCCTTACACACATTACAAAACATTTTTACATTAACATATATATGACACACAAAACAGTAGCGCAGTGACAGAATGCTAACAAGCTACCAAGATATGGATACTTATACAGGGATCCTATGGCCTATGGCTTGTTATTGTTCTGAATTTATGTAGATTCTAGTCATAGTTATGGATTATTTCCCTATAGTGATTGTCTACTTTTATTTTAAATACTTCAAGAGTATGTGCCCTACAGCCTCAGCTGTTAGTGTGTTCCAGTATGGTACTACTCGGTTGGAAAAGAAACATTTACGAATATCCTTAATACTACACTGTGTGTATAACTTAAGTTTGTGTCCCCTCGTCTGAGTATTGGTGGAGGGTGTGAAGAAGGTATTTTTGTCAATGTTGTATTGGTTGTGTATGATTTTATATGTTTCAATTAGGTCCCCACAAATGCGCCTGTATTTTAATGACATTAACCCTAAGGAACCTACGAGCCGTCTAGACGGCGCGCAAAAAGCGTACAAATAAACCTACGAGCCGTCTGGACGGTTTTCAACAAGTTGAACTAGAGAACTACGCGCCGTCCAGACGGCTTTAAGAGCACCAGTTTTCGATCGCTAAATACACAAGCATTACGGGCGTTTTATCCAATCAAACATAGCGTTACATTATGTCAGATGACTGAATTTTATAAATCCACTGTTGATTGGTCAATTCAGTTTATTTACAAATTTCTACGGGAAAATATAAATAGTTTTCTGTGAATGGAATTCCTAGCGTAAAATCGTCAACGATAGCGTGCCGATTCCTTTATTTAACCGAGTACTCGATTCCCTGATGGCCGGAATCGCTTAGTGAGAATGTCTCACCTAATTTATAATTGCGTCGGTAAAATATTACATGCAGCTGAATAGCTACACTGACGCCTACAAGATTTAAAGTGTGCATCCTTACATAGCTTGCCCATTAATACCATTATATCACACCCGTTTATTTAGCTTCTAGGGAGATATTGGCGTGCATCTACGGTCTAATTTCTGTTCCTCAATCATCTATCATGATACCGCATGTGACGGGGCTGCTACTGGGTCAATACGGGACCGTAACATGCATTATTAAAGTAATGCGAGTCATGAGACATATTAGCTCTTTGAAATCACCTTTCCTTTGTTGACTGTTCCAGTTTTATTTCCGTTTTCTATTGTTCTTTCATCTTGTAAATGTTTCTCCTCTTTTTTTCTTCAGGATCATATGGCGAATAGGACAGTTATCTGGTTGAGATTTCATGAAAATGATGATTCTGTAATTCTATCTATCTTCTGCACTATTTTATTAACCCCTACCATTCTGTCAAAATTTTAAATTTTCAAATTAAATTAAAAGAACTGGTGTTCTTGTCTCAACAGATTTGGTGGAAGATGTTGCTGTCGTAGATAGCAACATCATCTACCAAACTAAAGTTGTTAAAAAATGTACACCAGTTTCTATTAGTAGAAGTAGAACAGTACCATTTTTCCAGGCTATTGGCACATTAAAAGATAGAATATTGACATAAGAGTGGTAAGGGTTAAATCTGATGCGCTTGATGTAAATCTACTGTACCATTTTATTTCGAATCACTTATTGTATAAGCTGCCATTGTAAACTACATGTATGTCAAATACAGTTTCTTCTATGTAAGAGTGTCATATTACTTAGTAGGACTGGTGATTAAATTGTTGAATATTTTGAGATCGATTGGACTGGAAGATGTTGCTGCATTAGGTGACAACATGTTCCAGTGGTAAAGCTTGCGTATTAAAGGGTTGAATACTGTATTATTTGTAAGCTATCAGTGTAAATATCAAATAAAGTTTACTCTAAGTGAGAGGGAGAGAGAGAATCTCATCTTAGGTAATCAGACTGGACTATGTATAGTAGATTTGTTGAATATATCGAGTCCAATTTGATTGGAAACTGGCGTTGTTTTGGACAACAATAGATTCCAATTAAATTTGTCAAAATATACTCAACAGATTGTTTCTTTAGATTGCAGGTACTTTTGATCTTTATTGCTATTCATTCCTGGATTATTACCCTTGCCCTAAGGGGAAAGAGGGTATTATGTGTGTGCATGTGTCCAGTATTGCATCTAAAAAACTACTGATCCGATTCGTTTAAAATTTTAACACAACAAACCAACATAACCTAAACAAGGGTTTCCAGACTTTGTGTGATCATACATAAAGATTTAACAAATTTGGATATGACAAAAACGGTAGGGTGGTCTCGGCGGTGGTTTACAATCTCTGATTACTCCTGTTCATAATGTTATTTATCAAGCATCAAGTCTTCAACAATGATGGTAAGTGAGTGATAACTAGATTGCATGGTCGATGACGCATTATTGCAAATCCCCATGCTCACCACTTTGATCTCTTTACCCATCCCATCCCTGGGGGAGTCTCCTCTGCACTCCATAATCACATACCAAATTTGTTTGAAATAGTTTCATTACACAGACTGGAGTGGATTGATTTGAAAAATCTGGATGTCATCAGAGGAAGTGATCTGTGAGAGCAGGAGTTAAAATTAACATGAGCCAGAGGCTAGTAGAAATTGACCAGGGTTAATACAATGACCAGCCCAATGGCAACAATTTCATTTGTCAACCCTTTAATGGTCATGGTGGCCAATGAATGCCTCTGCTGTGATCTTAAGAAATGTTGATTAACAGAGCAAGACTTTTTGAAAATTTACCACTAGAATGCTCGGTAATTGAGCCAGTCATTCCAGTTGTAAAATTTCAAAAATACTCTTCCCTTGGTCTGTATAGAAAATTTGAAGGGCTAAAGTAGAATCTAGTAATCACTAGTCCTATCTGAACATAGTGGCTCATTTGGCTTAATTTCAATTCATGGAGAGGGTGTCAACTGGTGTGCGAGAGTGGTCTATGAAAAATCCAGAAATCTAGATAAATCTGGAAGACTCCAATCTCTGCTTACAATAAATTTCTTTTTCAAAACATGGAGATAATGAATGGACTCAAGGAGACAAGGTAGGTATGGGGATAATGAATGGACTCAAAGAGACAAGGTTGGTAGGTATAATTAATTCAGTCATCATACTAAAATGTAATTTTCTTTCGGATTGAGAAATTAGGCTACAACCATCATTTGCCATGCCACATTGTTTTCAGGACTTGTCATGAAAGGGTTAAACATAGTAAAAACTGGAATTGACAAAGGGAAGGACAGAGCAGAAATTTAGATTTTCTAATGGATAATTTTTTTAGCTTTGCCCCGCCCATCTCTACATAAGCTCCATCGATGATTTGCGCGTGTTGGGATCAGTTTATATACTTTGAATCCTGAATTCCACATGGTAACCATAGATACAGCTAACTTGGTGAATATTTTGAAACCAATTTCAAGTACTTTGATTTGACGGAAAGCTGTTGCTGCCCAACTCACCAGGTCAGCAAAGGCAAACTAATTCTAAAATATTCACCAGCTTTCCTTTATAAATTTTAATTTTTTCCCATTAAAATGAGATATGGGCAATCCATCTCTTACCTTTATCTTGTGCACGTTACATTGTGTAGATTTCACTCTGCTGTCGCCGCTACTCACATAACAAATTCAGTTGACATTTTGCCCCTCCCCCATCAGCCTCTTCCGACCCGAGCAGTGTCACAGCCTAATGTATTAGGTTGTCTCACATTCTACACCCATAGGGCCATGATATGTTAAATCACCAGATTTGGTTATATTCCTTTAACTTTGACAGTCTTCCATCAACCCTACACAACCCCCCCCCCCCCCCACACCCCGCTGGGAATGGAGCCTAGTGTAAATGGTGTCTCCCAATCCACAAGCATATCAGTAATTTACACAATAATTTTGATTGAATTCTACCAAAAGCTTTCTGAGGAGATGGATGGACAGACAGATAGAGGCGATTGTAATATCCCTGCAGTTTTTTCAAAACGTGTGGGTATAATTAAGAGATTAAATTTAATTTATTGATATTTGATTCAAATCCCACCCAATCTCAAATGATACATAGAGATTATGTGAGATGCACATTAGCTGAGCCCTCAGGAATACGGTTGATAACAGTCGGCAGTCGATCCAGAACAGCCGCCGGCATAGCTGTCAGCCATTGATGTGTGTAGTAGCTGATCATGTTTCGAACGTACATCATCATGTTTTAGTTCAAATATACTGTTTCCATACACAAATTAGATTATAGAGTAACACAGGTCATCAAATTTTTATTTTTATAAAATCCATGTTAGTAAATCCATTAGGCGTAGCAGGAAAAACTGAGTCCGTTTAGAGTTTAGAAGCCATCGCCCATCAGTCACCTGCAAAAAATAGGAAGGATAAATTAGAAATATCCAAATTCTAGAAGTGTTATATTAAGACTTTAACAATCCAATTTTTTCATGAAAATTTAAATTTTCTCATAGACAATGCACATATGCAGACTCAACCCGTCCCAGTGACAGATATTTGGACAGACTGACAGTCTGTCCAAATATCTGTCACAGGGGCAGGTTGAGTCAGAGCAGACTCAGACTAAGGGATATACTGGTAAACATTATGACCCGACAACAGGTGTTATGGTCATACACCACCCTCAGATTTTAGCGCATAAATGAAATGAATAATATAATAAATGGTGGGCATATATCGTCCAAGGAGGGAGTATGACTACTAGTTACTGGATTAACCATTTCAATCGACAAGAGCGAATAATAAATTTGCTACGAATGTTTCAAAATTCTGTTGAATATTTTGAAACTAATTAAACTGGCTAAGGCAGCACCAGCTTCACATTGGATTCCAAATATTCAACATCTTACATTTATAATGACTGTAAATGTGGAGTTCTGGAATTTCAGGTTCAAATGTGACAATTGTTTTTGATTTTGGGCACAGAAGTTTATTTCAGGGCCCCGGTTCTCTATATCTTTGATCAGAGGATACTGGCCACACAGTAAATGGTGATAGAATGTTTGTAACCAAGGCAATAGTGAAATATTTGTTTTCTAAGGAATTATTTGTAAGTTCCAGTCATCAATGATTATTAGTAAATGTGCGGTTACTTGTAAGTTTTCAGTTACTCAATGACTGATTTAACCGAGAAAGTTATAGATTGTGTTAAGAGAGTTGCTGAACCAATAATATATAAATCAATTTCGTTTACCTCTGGTCGCGAAATCACAATAAGATTATGGATAAACAATCCGATAATCTCAATCATCGATGCGTTTCTTTGTTTACAATTTCCGAGATAACTTACTCTTCAAATTACTAGCATTAATTAGGCCGAGTTGAGATGCGAAAGTTGTCAAATATATCGGCATCCCACTTCCCGATTGGCAATATCGTTAATCTAGTGATCTGTCTACTTTTTAGTTTGTGGCGTACAAGAATTATGCATAGATTGACATATTTGAACACACAACTATTTCGCAAAACAGCTGATCGTGTCGCCATCTTGCCGGAAAAATTAATATTCATGTATTCCCGACCAATCAGACGCATCAATCTTATAGCACGTGATACGGTGTTGCCAATAACGGGTAATGAGCTTGGTACTCGTATATTATATACGGGTACAATTCTACAAATTCCTGTCGTTCTCTGGCGATCTTTCACGATAAACGACTCTTATTTGGGACGCCGCTACGAAAAAATGTCCGATGCTATAGAATCTTAGTGTAAAACATTCGCGTTCGCTTTTTAAACGGCTGAGTGCACCCAGTAACGCTACATAGCATAAAATTTGCCATTTATTCGCTGTCAAGGCTGAGAAACCCTGGTATGTGTTCGATTATGTATAAAGGAATTATTCAACATTGAATGAGGCCTCCCCCCAAAATCATGAGCGGAATTTCTCGAAATTTTACGGTGCCATGACATAATATAATTGTCATTTTCACATCTTATCAGATGAAAACCTTCACGAAACTTTGGTATCTGTTAGTTTTAATACCATTGTGATTAATTTTATCAATGGCATTTGTAAAATTAAAAAAAAATTCGATAAACTTTGCAAAAATAGACCAATGTATTTATCCTTTAAGGTGTGGCCATTTTGAGAGGCACGTTGACTAACTAAAATATATTTTATTCATACGAATTTTATATGTACTTAAAGGTATTTTATTGCCCTTTCTAATGATATATAGTTTTATATATAGTGATCTGTGACTTTGCCAAAAATAGTTAATATAGTTGGCATGGTAGCACTACGCCGTTATCACTCCACTACCGCCAGCAGGCTAGGTTTCTAAGCAAGTTTCTAGCTTTTGGCTGTAGGGTTTCTAGCACTTTTTTGTAAATTCTTGGTAGGGCCCAGAGGGTTAAGTTTAGCATGGTAACTGGTAAGTCTTTCTGGATAGCTGTAATTTCTTATTTATGGTATAATTTTTGTTTCTATTAGTTGAGATTGTCTTTTAAACCTGGGCGACCATTAGAGCTGGGCGGTCTGACGGTAGTACCATGAGGACCGCGGTGTACCGTGAACCGATACCGTGACCGTTGACATTTCCAAATACGATGAATACCGTCCATAATGTTTGAGCAATATTTGAGAAATAGATCGATAAAATGTGACTTGACCAAGGGTAAATAGGTGCTAATAGTGCCAAAAATATAGACATCCCTAACTATTAGTCGAGTCGAGGTGAAAGGGTCGTTGTAAAAACAAACATCAAGACCTCAATTACAAAATAATGATAGGCAGAATTGTATGTCAAACGTATGTCTTGAAAGTCTCACGGTAAAATTGCTTTATTTAAAACATCTAAACTCATTCTCTGGCCGTCTGCCGGTAGTAATTACACTATAATATATTCCCTATTCCCGTTTCTATTATTTGTAATTTATTACTCCAAGCATTTTGTCACCGAACAAACACGCTAGAATAACAAAATAACATACCAACCGCGTGCTATTCAAACACAACAGCAACCTCGCAAAGATGTATCTGATTGGTTGTTCATGAACTAGACCGTGGGAAAATACATTACTATGCTGAATTTATCAATGAAAATTTACTAAAACGTAGTATTTGTTCACGCCATTTTGATCACGTGCTAATTTATTAACAACGAGCAGCTTTGAAGTCGTTATTTTTTCTTTTTTTGGCTTGTTTTAAGAAATTTCTTTAAGGATTAAATCCAGTTTAAGTTTTAGTTTTTGTAATTCATTTTTCAACTGGCTACACGTCGGAAGTTCGCGGAAATAGCCTTTTACACGCATTGTTCATGTGAAGCATGACGAGTAACGAGTCTGGACATTGGGTACTCGGTAATTATCAGAAACTTTGGAATCAGCTATATTCAATGTCGTGTTATATGCATATGTATAGGCCTGTTTTCGCGAGTAACCGAATATACGACTCCAACAGAAATGAACGAGTACAAAACTGGCCTCGTTTAAATACTCGCAGATTTTGTCTGGACTATGTTTATCAACGCGCGCGACTGCCAAAATAAAATTTACCGTTTGCTGGTCGCACGCATTAATTAGCAAGAACAATCCAGATTGAAAATAGAGCGCTCCAATGTCTCAAACAGCGGGTTATAGTTAGGGAGTCGACCACACACTTTTACCGATATTCCCGCGAATAATATTATGTCAATAAAAATAGTCGCCTAACAAAGTCGTGAAACTAAACAGTCGCAATAGCCATAATGTTTTTCTTCTCTAAATCAGAAAGCCAATTTATTTATTTTACCTACATTTACCGTTGATTGGAGATGGAAATGAAAACAATTGTTCTAATTTCGTGGCATGCCTCAAGCTCAGATGACGGTATACCATGGTACCGCGGTATTTTTTCATGGTACCGATACCGTCATGTAAATGTCAGTACCGCTCAGCTCTAGCGACCATATGCAATTACAATATTCTAGTATTGGTCTCACCAAGGATTTATAAAGTAAAATGAAGATGTTAGGATTTATGTGGCGAAATGTTCTCTATGTTCTCTTTATTGAACAAGTCACACAACAACAAAAACACTGAGGCAATAATAAGCCAATGGCTTATGCCTCGTAAAATGATGATGATTCCTAGTATTTGGTAAGCCTTGGACACCATAGTATTGATGTGTATGTCAAATGTCCTTGTAGAACTTGTCTAATCTCCCTTTGAAGGTGAAGGTGCTGATACAACTGTCTGGCAGGCTATTCTAGTGGGTTATGATCCTGTGGCTGAAAAAACGTTTACTGGTGTCTGCCTTAAAGCACTGTTTTAAGAGTTTATAACTGTGCCCTCGTGTACGATCCCCTTTGTCCAGCGGTAACAGTTCAGCATAGTCCATGTCATAGGTGTTATGTGTGTACTTATAGGCTTCGATTAGATCACCACACAGACGTCGGTAGACTAAGCTTGGTAGGTTCAGTGTGTGGAGACGTTCTTCATATGGTATGTCTATAAATCCTTGTATGACCATTTTAGCACGCCATTGAACATTTTCTAGTAGTTGTATATCCTTTTTCTACAATGGTGACCAAACTACATTTCCATATTCCGGATGTGGCTGAACTAAGCTCTTGAATAGGAGGACGAATGTGCTCGCTTCTACGAAATTGAAAGATCTCTGAATCATGCCGACTATTCTATTTGCTTTGTTAGCAGATATTTCTGCATTTGGGTGTGTTATCCACGTAGACACAAATATTTTTCTCATACATCGTCTCTTCCAGGATGACCTCTTGGCCATCTTCAATCCATGTGTATTGTAACTTGCTGCTTGCCCTCCATATATGCATCACCTTGCACCTGGTAGCGTTGAAACGTAGCTGCCATGTGTCAGCCCCCTCTCAGGTTGTTTAGATCTGTTTGGAGACATATGTGATCATTGGAGGAGTCAATCTGAGAAAACAATTTGCTCTCATCAGCAAAGAGCTTGATCATGCTATCGACCATCCCAGGCATATCATTGATAAATGTGACAAACAGTACTGGACTACTGGTCCCAGTACGCTTCCTTGTGGGATGCCACTGAGCACGGATGCCCAGTCAGAGTAAGAGCAGTTGACTGCCACACGTTGCTTCCTGTTGCTTAAGAAGGCCTCTGTCCATCCAGGTACATCCCCTGTGACACCATAGCTCTTAAGCTTGTTGAGCAGACTCTGATGCGGGAAAGTGTCAAAAAACTTAGCAAAATCAAGGTAAATGACATCTCCAGAACCACCATCATCTCAGATTTGGCTCAGATTTGCAATAGTTTACATCTAATGTCACTGAAATATTTCCAGGTTTGAGACTTCATTAAACAATAAGAGCCATATTGGCTATATCCTTATTCTTACCCCTCATGAAAAGTGGTATCTCGAGTTTATTTCTGTTATTTATTTTTACCGTTTTCTTCGTATAATGTCGTACCTTGAGTACCTCAAGAAACCCTTCTAGGCCCATTACTCTTTTCAGTCCACATAAACAATATAGTCCAGGACATTTCCTCAGAGATCAGGCTATTCGCTGATGATTGCGTACGCTACCAAGAAATTGATGACCCCAAGGACTGTGAGGCACTCCAAGAAGACATAAACATGTTAGGTAACTGGGCTACCACATGGGCAATGTGCTTCCAACCAGTAAAATGGAACATGATGACCCTAACCAGAAAAAAAAAAAGAAAAAAACCCCCCATCAAATTTGACTACACACTAAAAGGAACCAGTCTAAGTTTTGTTTCATCGGTAAAGTACTTGGCCGTCAACATCACCAATGACCTAAGATGGAACAAACACATCGCTGAGATCTGCAGCAAATCATACAGAATCTTAGGACTATTGCGGAGAAATTTATCATTCTGTTCCCAAGAAATCTTCAAGACTTCAAGCATACATGGGACTGATTAGATCAGTTCTAGAATATGTAAGTACAGTTTGGGACCCTCATCAGATAACTCTTCAGGACAAACTAGAAAATGTGCAAAAACATGCAGCTAGATTTATCACCTCAAACTATTACTATGAACCAGGCGGTATGACAAATATAATGGAAACGCTAAAACTCCCACCATTGTCAGACAGAAGGAAACAAAACCGCCTTATTTTGTTCTACAAAGGTCTACAGCAACAAGCAAAGATATCATTAGACAGTCTACAGACTCCAATTCAGAAAACCAAAAACATGCACAACAGCCACTTCAACCAAATTTACGCAAGAACTGACGTCTTTAAATTCAGCTTTATTCTCAGTACGATAAGGGATTGGAACAAACTATCACTGGATCTGCTAAGCAGTTCGGACAGTTCTACAAATCTTACAAATAAATTTACAGAAATAATCAGAGGCAAAAACATGTCTAAACCAGCTACTTGATGAATGCGCGGCGAAAATAATGTCCTTTGGATGTTTCGCCATAACTAATCAAGATCAAGTATCTAGAAGTATTCATAGAATCGCGATGACGTCATCACAATCTATTTTCCCATAATACCCTGGAAGCGACGCCATTTTTGGAGGGGCTAATTTAACATTACGAGCAATGGGCCGCGAAGCCTTAATTATGTTTTCTTTACTATCTTGCAAAATTCATTTGTGATTTTATGTTTTCTGATACTCAGATTCTCTAGTTTCTGGGAGCATTGATGAATCCTGGACCAGATAGGTGGTGTGCCCTGCTTCTGTAAGAATGGGTTGACAACAGGCAACTTAGGTTTAATGCTACAAAATGTAAAGTGATGCACTTGTGTAGAACAGATGCCAAATACCAATATGGCAATACCATGCAAATGTAAATTTATATATTTACTTATTTAACCCCAAGGATCCGACAGGACGTATTATTGGTGCGGAATAATTGGGTTCCTAGTCCGATGGGACGTATTATCGGCTCGAAATAATTGGCTTACTGGGTCGATGGGATGTATTATCGGCTCACGCTACCGCCATCTGCTGGAAAATATAAATAGATCTTTGTGAATGAAATAGTTTGCGTAAAAATGTCGAAGATGACGAAGCAATTCCTTTATTTAAGCGAGTACTCACGAGTACCCGATTATCCGGATAGATGGAATCGGGTATTATTATTATTATTATGATTATGATTATTATTGTCATTATTGTTATACAGCTGCTCAACGATTGGCCAAGCTTGAAAATCTTTCTAAACGGCATCCTACACTAGCAGTGTCATATATAATATGGAAATGCGAATGCAACCCGCTCTCCGTAGTTAAGAAGATCGTGAATTTCGTTTGTTATCTTTGTCACATGATATGATGTTACCAGCTTATGACAGTTAGTTTAATTTTAATGAAACTACATTTCCACGCTTTTAAATTACTTTATAATGTCAATTTGTCATTACTGAATAACTGAAAGCCTCTCAAAATTACTGAACATCCATCATGGTGAAATTTTTTAAAATCAATGGTCGAGTGGGGTTTAGTTATTGAGAGACAGTTGTCAATAATTTGAAAAAATTATATTTTCTTCCAAACCTTTTATCACATATCCCCCTACTATAATATAATATATATATTATAGTATGGGGTGGGGTGGGGGGTCGGGTGTATGTGTTAGTGGTATGCATGGACGAAAATTCAAAGGCCTGTGGTCTGGAACCTAGAAGGGCATATCAGCATAGACAATAAAATTGTTTTAAAGATATTGACCACTGTGGAGATATGGTTAACATGGGGAAGGAACGAGGGGGCCCAATTGGGAGATGCCCCCCTTTTTTCCTCTCCCACAGTTTAGCCCCCCACCCAGGTAAAAACACATTCCGACACCCCAGTTATTGTGCTTGATTGCCACGTCCATTTTTGTCAATCTTACTGTGGTTTGCTGCTCTTCATCTTGCAATGTTATTAATGTATCTTTCCTTTTATTTTTCAGCTTGAAACACCATTTGAGAGAAAAATGAAAACAGATTTAAATTGACGATTTTTATAAACCCTGTAACACTTAAATTTGCTTTAAAAATTACATCTCATAGTAAATATCCATTTCCAGACAAAGAGAATGTGTTTGACAATTTACCACTCAGTTATTGCACCAGACATTCCAGTCGTACTTTTTCGAAAGTATTCTCATGATCTGCAAATGGACATTTTGCAAAGTCACTGCTGTACCTGTTTTTGGCCGGCTTGTGTGTTATAGGGTTAATAATATTTGAATACTGTATTGTGTAAACTATCAGTGCATATATCAAGTAAAGTTTACTCGAAGTGAGAGGGAAAGAGAATCTCATATTAGGTAATCAGACTGGACTATGTATAGTAGATTTGTTGAATATATCGAGTCCAATTTGATTGGAAGCTGCTGCTGGTTTAGGCAACAATAGATTCCAATTAAATTGATCAAAATATACTCAACAGATTACTTTAGACTGCAGGATATTTACCCTTGTCCTGCAAGGGGAAGGGGTGTATTACATTTGTGTGCATGCATGTGTGTGCGTCCATGTGTCCATCCGGTATCGCATCTAAAATACTGATCCTATTGGTTTCAAATTTTAACACAACACAGCAACATAACCTAAACAAGGATTTCCAGAAGTTGTCTGTGATCTGGACAAAAACCCAGGATCCAGATTGGATACAAATTTTAATCTATAGATATCTCGGAAACTACTGGTTAGATTTTGCTCAAATTTTTAACAAAGTAGAGGGTGCGATCATACACTACGATTGAACAAACTTGGATGTGTTAAAATCTATTTTAAAACCACTATGTACATTGTAAGAAAAATGGTAGAGCAGTCTCGGTAGTGGTTTACAATCTATGATTACTCTTGTTCATAATGTTATCTATCAAGCATCAAGTCCTCGACAACACCGTTGGGCTTTAAAAATTTAATCTACATGTCGATGGAAACTAAGGGATAACTAAATTGCTTGGTCGATGATGCATTATAGCAGAACCCATGTTCACCACTTTGACCTCTTTACCCCATCCCATCCCTGGGGGTGGAGACAAATATAAATGCCCTCTTGAACTCCATAATCACCTACCAAATTTGTTTGAATTCCAACCACTGAATTTGGAAGAGTTGCATTACACAGAGATTGTCGTGGATTGTTGTGGAAAATCTGGATGTCATAAGGGGAAATGATCTGTGAAAGCAGGAGTTCCAATTTAACATGAGCCAGAGGCTAGTAGAAATTGACCAGGACTAGTACAATTTGTAACTGACCAGCCTGATGGTAACAATTTGATATGTCAATGGTCAAGGTGGCCAAAAAATGCCATTGCTGTGATCTTCAGAAATGTCGATATTCAGAGCACGAGAAGACTATTTGTAAAAATTTACCACTAGAATGACTGGCTCGGTAAGTGAGCCAGTCATTCCAGTGTTAAAATTTCAAAGATAGTCTTCCCTTGATCTGCAAAGAAAATTTCAAGGGCTAAAGTAGAATCTAGTAATCCTGCTAGAGACATGTAGTGGCTCATTTGGCTTAATTTCAATTCAAAGAGAGTGTGTGCGAGAGTGGTCAGAAATATGAAAATTCTGGAAATCCAGATAAATTTGTTAAACTCTAATCTTTACAATCAATTTCTTGATCTTTTGAACAGCCCCCCCCCCTGGTGGAGACAGGAAATTCACAATTATATGGCAACCCACATTTTGAATTCCACACAACAAGGAGTTAGCGTGACAGACAGTTTTTCGGATATTTGTTCTTTGGACCCTGACCCACATGGGCGGAACCAAATCTAAATGTGGTCTTACAAAGCTCAATCATGGGTAACCCACATACCAAATTTGGTTGAATTCCACCCAATTGTTTGCGAGGGGATAGCATGATGGACCGACAGACGGGTAGATGGAGGTGATTATAATATCTCCATTTTTTCAAAACATGGGAATCATGAAAGGACCCAAGGTGATAAGATACAGGTAGGTAATTAATTCAAAATCTTTATACAAAAATGTAAATTTCTTTCGGATTGAGAAATTAGGCTACCACCATCATTGGCCATGGCACATTGTTTCCAGGATTTGTCGGTGAAAGTGTGCAAACATAGCAAAGACTGGAATTGACAAGTGGACATGGCAGAAATTTAGATTTTCTAATAGATTTTTAGCTCTGCCCCATCTCTAGGTAAGCTCCATCCATGATTTGCGTGTGTTGGGATCAGTTTATACACTTTGAATCCTAAATTCCCAATTCCATGATAACTACAGATACAGCTAACCTGTTAAATGTATCTGTTTCAATTATTCAACAGAATGTTTATTAAATGGTAAGGACATACAATTCATACAACTGACAGACTCAAAAGTTCATGATGGACTTAGCTACATCATTCAATAGATATTTTGATTGTGACGTCAGCCTACATGTGATGTAATTCATTATGATGTCATATACTTGGGTGACAGATTGGATTCATCTATTATTTAACCCTTTCTCATTTTCACCGACAAATCCCTGAAAAAGTATGATGCTTACAATATAAAATTTATTCTATTGAATATTTTGAAATTAATTTGACTGAAAGCCATTGCTGCCTAAGGCAGTTTGCAGTCAAACTAATTTAAAAATATTCACCAGTTTTCCTTTATGGTATCATTAAAATGAGGTATGGGGAATTCATCGGGAAAAGGGTTAATCTTACCTTGCTCGTGTGCAGATTTATGTTGTATATTTCACTGCCGTCGAATCATATTTGCTGCGCGTCGTTCTTGGCTGATTCATTGCGATGGAGCCTAGTGTATACGGTGTCTCCGAATCCATAATCATATCAGTAATTTACATTAACAATTTTGATTGAATTCTACCAAAAGCTTTAGGAGATGGATGGATAGACAGATGAATGGAGGCAATTGCAATATCCCAGTAGTCTTATTTTACACAGATCACCAAATTTTTCTCTTTATAAAATCCATGTTAGTAAATCCATCAGCTTACTTAGCAGAGTCTCTGATTTTTTTAAGCCATTGTCCACTCACCTGGAAAAAATAGGAACAATAAGTTAGAAATAGGCAAATTCTAAAGAGTTATATTAAGACTAACAATCAAATTTTCTCATGAAAATTTCCATTTTCTCATAGACAATGCCCATATGCAGACCAAGAGCCAGTCATTGCAGTGATACATTTTCAAAAATAATGCTACTTTGGTCGGAAAATTTTCATTTTCCTAGACAACTGCAGCAGTTTTGGTTTGACTCAAATGTTAGATGGTTAACAATATACATGTACGGCGCGGGGTCATAGGGATATACTGATAAGCACTATGACCCGACAACAGCTGTTATGGTCATACACCGCCCTCAGATTTTAGCGCAGAAATGAATAATATAATAAATGGTGGGTATATATAGTCCAAAAAGGGGGTATGACTACTAGTTACTGGATTAACCTTTTCAATTGACAAGAGCGAATAATAAATTTGTTACGAATATTTCAAAATTATGTTGAATATTTTGAAACTAATTTGACTGGAAGCTGGCTAAGGAAGCAACAGCTTCAAACTGGATTCAAAATATTCAACATCTTACCTTTATAATGACTGTAAACATGAAATTTTGGAATTTCAGGTTCAAATGTGATAATTGTTTTTAATTTTGGGCACACTTCCATGATAGTGCAAGTTTGTTTCAGGGCCCCGGTTCTCTATATCTTTGATCAGAGGATACTGGCCACACAGTAAATGGTGATAGAATGTTTGTAACAAGGGCAATAGTGAAATATTTGTTTTCTATGGAATAATTAGTAAATTCCAATCATCAATGATTATTAGTCAATGTGGTGCTACTTCCAGGTTTTCAGTTACTCAATGACTAATTTAACCGAGAAAGTTATAGATTGTGGTAAGAGAGCAGCAGAACCAATAATATATAAATCCATTTCGTTTACCTCTGGTCGTGAAATAACAATAAGGTTATAGATAAACAATCCGATAATCTCAATCATCGAAGCGTGTCTTTGTTTACAATTTCTGAGAAAACTTTCTCTTCAAATTACCAGCATTAATTAGGCCAAGTTGAGATGCGAAAGCTGTCAAATATATCGGCATCCCACTTCCCGATTGGCAATATGGTTAATCTAGTCATCTGTCTACTTTTTAGTTTGTGGCATACAAGAAATATGCATAGATTGACATATTTGAACACACAACTATTTTGCAAAACAGCTGATCGTGTCACCATCTTGCCGGAAAAATTAATATTCGTGAATTCCTGACCCTCAGACGCGTCAATCTTATAGCACGTGATACGGTGGTGCCAATAATGGGTAATGAGCTTGGTACTCGTATATTAGATATGGGTACGATTATACAAATTCTCTCGTTCCCTCATGATCTTTCACGATAAATGATTCCTATTGGAGATGCCGCTACGAAAAAATGTCTGATGTTATAGAATCTTAGTGTAAAACATTCGCGTTCGCTTCTTCAATGGCTGATTGCAACCAGCAATGTTACATACATAGCATAAAATTTGCCATTTATTCATTGTCAACGCTGAGAAACCCTGGTATGTGTTCAGTTATGTGTAAAGGAATTATTCAACATTGAATGAAGCCTCCCCCAAAGTCTGAACCGGAATTTCGAGAAATTTTACGGTAACATGGGATAATATAAATGTCATTTTCACATGTTATCGGATGAATATTTTGATGAAACTTTGGTATCTGTTAGTTTTAATACCATTGTGATTAAATTTATCAATGGCATTCTTGAAATAAAATAAAAATTTGATAAATTTTGCATAAATAGACCAATGTATTTATCCTACAAGGGGTGTCCATTTTTAAAGGCACGTTGACCAACTAAAATATATTTTATTCATACAAATTTTATATGTACTAAAAGGAATTTTATTGCCCTTTCTAATGATATATAGTTTTATATATATATAGTGGTCTGTTACTTTGCCAAAAATAGTGAATATAGTTGGCATGGTAGCACTGCGCCGCTATCACGCCACTACCGCTTATAGGCTAGGGTTTTAAGCAAGTTTCTAGCTTTTGCCTGTAGGCTTTCTATTACTTCTTTATAAATTCTTGGAAGGGCCCAGAGGGTTACGTTAATTTTGAAAATCACTTTTAATTATTTAAATTTGTAAAATAAATTAAGGAATTTTTTAATAATATCTTAATCAACAATACAGTTTAATTTTTCATAGGATTTAAACTAACTAATTGTTATAGGATTAATAAAACATTTGTCTCACAAAACTAAATAACAATGGGTGTGTGGGGTGGATGGAGGGGTAATAAAGTCAAATAAGTCATCACAGCATGGTCAAAACATTTAAATGCTGGCATTCCAAATCCAAGGCTGATGTGATAACAACTAAAATTAGAGGATCTAATGTCTATGTATCTGATTTGACTAGAATTTTAACACAAGAAAAGGTCTAGCCATACACTAGGATTCTACAACTTTGGCTGTGATTCTAAAAATCAAAAAACTCAAAAAAAATTCTAGGATGTGACAAAAAACAGGTGAGAGAGGGGATGGTATCTCTGAATGAACTTATTCAATGTCAATTCGGACCTTCTTAGAAGCATACCAATGTACATCAAGGTACAGATTCGCAGATTAAATACACTGAAGTTCAAGAGTTAGCAGGTGTCTGAATTAGATTAAGTGTAAATGATGAAGCATTGGTAATATACTCGTGTATGTAGAAATTATAGCTGTGAGAAAGAGGCAGATGAACAACTGAGAAAGTTGCTAAATAGTAGCTGTGAGCTCACATCTGCACATAGTAGGAGAATTTAACTGCACACATGATATATAGTTTGTAAATTGTCGAAGACATTCGAGGAAGGCACAGCCAGTATTGAGTATCTATGTATTCAAGCTGTAGATTTTTATTATACCTCACATAAATTCTGGACACAGATTTCCCTATTTGTCCAAATCTTTATCTTCATCCTTTGAGCAGTGTTTACTAAGACTACTGCTGCTGTGCGTCTCGGTGCAGAAATCTTCCACACATCGAACTGGTACTTCATCAGAGTTCATCCTCGTGCAGTCGTGCTGTGATCAGTATTTGCCTAGTCGTGCTTCAAATGCCTTTAATGTTGGAGCACTCACCACTTCTTCTGGACAGCTGTTCCATGCCTCAGCAACTCTGATGCAAAAACTATTCGACCTGAGACTAGTAGACGATATCCCCTTATAAATTTGAGGACAAACCTCACTGTCATCTATTCCTCTCGGCATCTTCTGCATCTCTATCATATCTCCATACAGTCCTCAATTATGACAATATGTTACTAATAATGTTAGTGTTGGCATCTTAAGCTTCTTTAGCCGTTCTTCATAACTCAAGTCCTTCAGTTCTGGTACAAGCTTTGTGGTTCGTCTTTGCACATTTTCGGTGGTTACTACATCTTTTTTCCACAGTGGGTGCCATACCGCATTAGCGTACTCTGGTGTGATCAGGGCCTTGTATAACCACTTAAAATTCTCCATGTCCATATGTACGAAAGATCGCCAGATCATAGCCATCAATTGTTGCCTTATTAGGTTTCTCATTTGTATGTGCCTCAAAAGACAGCCTCCTTTCTCCTTCGATCAATACTTACTGTTACATTACTCATTGATAATACAGCTATCCTGATAGCTGGCTCTAGGAATCTAGATTTCGAAAGCTTTACCGGCTCCTGTAACCGGGTACCCTGTTCCCAACAACCAGGTACCGGCCTGTCAGAGACACTCATTCTTGTTTGCATAGCAACAAGAAATACATTGCTTTTTTGCTTGGAGAAATCTGAGTTTTCTTTGTGTTTTTCTGTGTGCCTATTTGCTGTTTCGTTTCTGGAATTACTGGATTTACCATGGAAGGAGCCACTGAATCTCAGGTTGTATTCTTTCATGTTATTTCTCTATATGGAGACTTATGTCTCTGAAATTTCGTCTGTGTTGCATGTCCCATTTTCTGACTCCAGAACTGCGATGTGTGGTTACAACGAAATATGCCAGATAAGATCGCCTCCTTTAATCCCAACGGTGATCGGGCAGTAATATGAAACTAGGCATTGGCTTATGGTTTTTTAACACTAAAATCGGCTTACGCCGTTCAACCATATGGTCCGAGCGGGTGATGTCACACCCTTTTGTTTCTCAGATTATTTGGTGAAGGGAATGTTTCATTAATTCGCTCATCTTATTCATTGTGCTGCGTGCATTTATGTGCCAGAAACTTTTGAATTAGGTCAGGTTTTGCGTGTGATCACGATCTGTTTGCATTGATCGATGATTTCAAAATTCTTGATTAAGATGTGTTTTCTGCGGTTGTACCGTGTCCTACGGCAGTAATGTTAATTCATTTTGTTGTTCCTTCACGTATCGTTTGGCTTTCATTTGAGTAGTATAATTTTGAAATTAATTCTTAAATATACCGCAAATGCTTCCGATATGGTTCCTGGTTCCGTGTTTATACATCCTACAGGGTCAATTTATGGGTGTATTATTGGCCCGCTCTCGTTCTTGTCGCCAGCTTACGCGAATTTGGTTGTAACGTTGCGGGTGTGGGGTGCTGGGGGGTTAACTTTTAATTTATTGTCAAAATATTTGAAAATTATTTGTCTGCCTTCCATTCCTGTTCCATACCACTTGCTTATTTTAGGTTTGGTGCTTGTTTTCAGGCCAAGCCTACCCCGCCGTCATCTCCTGAGCGTCACAAATTTGTCAAGGTCGCATTTAAGGACCATGTCTGTTTTCCGTGTTCGTTATGTAACGTTGATAATGGGTGTAATATCTGTTCAGTGTGGCCCGTCAAGTTTTTAGTCAAGTTCCTTTCCCAGAAGGACTTGGCTGGGTCTGACCCGGGGTCAGGCGGTTCGAAAAGAAATCGAGGAGCATCCGTTTCAGCCCCTGGGTGCGCTCCTCGTCTGCAGTTGGAGGGTTCGGAGATGGCACCCCCGGCGTGGTTTGGGCCAGGTATATTTCCATGTCCGGTATGGACCCTGTCCTTGGTTACTGAGGGGGCCATCTCATATGGCTCCCTGGCGGGTACTGCTTCTCTGTGGCCACCTCTGGGTGGTCGAGTAGCGGTAGCTGGTCCATCGGGCATCGAATCCAGTGTTTCCTCATCTTGTGACGATTCTTCGGGGTCTGAGGATGAGGTGGCCGAAGAGGAGAGGTTGTTGCGGCCTGAGATACTGCGGGTGGTGTGCATGGAGGTTGATTCCGTCCTGGACGGAACTGCCCTCCATCTGTCTGACTTGGCGCAAGCCATGGCAGCCTCTCCGCCCGTGGTTGAGGCCACACCGGTACCAGGTACCCATCCAGTGCTGGTTGGTTTGCCACCAACCGACACTGCGATGGGTGTGGCTGGCCAGGCTTGGTACTCGCCTATCTCGCCTGGTCCAGCAGCCACACCACAGGGTGCCGTTGGCACCCGTGTATGGCCATGGTTCCATAACCACTACGGGTCCGCACGGTTTTCCGTGCAGCCTACTCCATTGAACAGTTTGTTTCATGGGGTGGCGGCGGAACCGTGCGGTACTAGTGTTGCTGGCTTTCCAGTGGTTCCTTGCCGGAAGGCCGCTGCTGGTAGACCTGTGAACACATCATCGGGTGATGTGTTCACAGGGGTGTCTTCCTTGGAGGCGGACTGGTCCGATGCTCTGGCTTGGCTAGCCAGTGTGGACCCATCCGTGGTCTCAGCCACGACCGAGGAAGACATGCCCCATCCATCGGTTGCATCGATTCAGGCGGGGGTCTTGCCTCCAGCTCGGAGTCAGTCCATTGGACTGGATCCAAGGTTAAAGGAGTTGCTCGAGGCTATTTATGGCAAGCAACTATTGACCAAGAGGCAGCTCCCTGTGGCCTCTAGGGAGGTGCGGGCTTTCTTGCATTAACGACGGCCTTGTGCTGTCGATGGACGCGTTAGCCAGGGTACAAGCGCGTGTAGCCAAGTCCAGGAGACAGATGGTCCTTGACCATATGCATCCGGCTATGGCTGTCAGGGAGTGGTTGCTTGGAATGCCGCTGAACAGTCCTAGCATCTTTGGTGGCCAAGCACGGGCCATCCTAGAGGACACGGCTAACATTGCGCAGAGTCGGTTAGTGGTTAACCTTCAGCTGGAGCTAGTGCATCAGGCGCATGCACTAGAGGCTGTTGCAAAACTGCTAACTGCTCAAACTGCCTCCAAGAAGCAGACGAAGCATAAGAGCAATGCGAAAGCCAAGCCAGCTCCTTCTCTTGCTGGGCCTTCTCAGCCACCTGTGGCTAAGAAGGCGAGGAAGATTGTGGAGGCTCCTGCCCACCCTAGTGATAGTCCTGATCGCCCGAGAGGCGGGAAGGGCAAGGGTAAGTCCTCCAAGGGCACAAAGAAGGTAGCGGGTATCCGTCTGGACCGCGTCTGTGCGACAGGAACAGCGGTGCCAGTTAGACCAGACAAGCCAAGACCAAAATGGTTCTCTCTCTCGTTAAGAGGTGTGTGGGGGAAGCGGATCATGAGCCAGACACCCGCATTAGGCATCAATGCGCCTATAGTGGGTGGAAGGCTCATGCGTTTCGTCGAGGCTTGGCGAGGTGTGACGTCAGACAGTCTGGTCCAGGGATGAATATCCCAGGGGTACATGCCAGAGTGGTGGGATTTCCCGCCACAAAATCTGTCTTTGGCACCTGTCTGGACTCCCATTCCAAGGGAGACAGACAAGTTAGAAGCCATTCAAAACGAAGTGTCAGGTTTGCTTCTGAAGGGAGCAATAAAACCAGCAAACCAGAACACTCCAGGCTTCTATTCAAACATGTTCCTTGTCCCCATGAGCACATGGGGGGGGGGGGGGGGGGGGTTGGAGACTCATACTCAATCTCAGGCCATTGAATTGGTTTATCCATACGACTCAGTTTCAGATGGAAACTCTGAGATCGGTAATGCCAGGATTGAGGAAAGGAATGTGGTGTGTGTCAATCGATCTGAAAGATGCATATTTCCACATTCCAAAGAACAGGGGTTGTCACAGGTTTCTGAGATTCGCATTTCAGAATCAGGTATGGGAGTTTGTAGTCCTCCCATTCGGCCTGTCAACAGCCCCAAGGATTTTCACCAGAGTGGTCCTAGCAGTGACAGCATTTCTCAGAAGAGAGAATGTGGCGCTTGACACCTACATACATGTAGGCGATTGGCTTATCAAGGCGGACACGCCAGCCAGGTTAGAGGTGGATACTGCTCTGACTCTGAAGTTACTTTCAGATCTAGGCTGGATAGTCAACAGGGAGAAATCCGAGTTGATGCCCACTCAACACTTCGTTTATTTGGGGATGCGATTCAATCTCGAGGAAGGCAGGGTTTACCCGTCAGAGCCCAGAGTGGTGTCTGTTAGCCATCCTCAAGAGTTTTCGATTGGGAAACCACATTCATGGGAGGAGGTTTCTTCAGATGCTGGGCATGATGGTCTCCATGGAGCAGGTAATCCCGTACACTGCTCTAATGTGAAGACCTATCCAGTTGTATCTGATGTCTCTGTGGAAGCAGAGAACAGAACCCCTGTCAAAGCTGGTACCAGTTTTGGAGCCAATAATGTCACATCTTGTATGGTGGAAGGAGCATCAGAATCTCCTAGTAGGAGTTTCGCTTCACTTACCACACACCCAGCTGACCGTGTACACGGATGCATCGCTGGAAGGGTGGGGGCGCCTGCCTGGGAGATCACCAGGTTTCAGGCACATGGACTCTCCAAGAGAGTCAGCTGCATATCAATCTGTTGGAAATGATGGCAGTGGAACTCGCATTGGAAAAGTTTCTTCCAAAAGTCAGGGGCAAGGCGATATTGATGCGGTCGAACAATTCTACTACAATTTGACAGTAGTATCATACATAAATCGCCAAGGAGGGACCAGGTCACCCACACTGTATGAAGGTGTGGCACTTGATTCAATGGTGCAGGAATTACTCAGTTGTTTTGAAAGCAGCTCATATTCCTGGGCGATTGAACATTCTGGCGGATGCTTTGTCTCGCAGACTGAGAATTCTGCCAACAGACTGGTCTCTCAACCATCCAGTTCTACAAAGGATCTTCAAGCATTGGGGCAAACCAAACGTGGATTTATTCGCCACAAAGGAAAACGCTCAAATCATGACTTATGTCTCGCCGATTCCAGATCCAAATGCCATCGATACAGACGCTCTGGCGATAAGCTGGAGAGGGATGGACACTTACGCGTATCCGCCCAACATTCTTCTACTGAAGGTTTTGGTGAAGATAGGAAGGAGCCGTGCCTGGTCCTGCTAATAGCGCCATTTTGGCCCAGCAGGGCGTGGTTCACGGATCTCCTGGATCTGCTGGTAGACAATCGAGTGCAGCTGCCCGAGATTCTGAACATAATCTCCCAGACCAAGGGCTGCGTGGATGTTATCAAACAACGATCCGCGTTGGAAGGCTTTTCTCAACAGGCTGCGAGTTTTATCGCAGCCACGAGAATGAGGTCAACATTCAAGTCATATAACCACAAGGTTAACAAATTTGCAGAGTGGTGTGAAGGAAAGGGTATTGATCCTTTTCAATCCACTATTCAGCAAATAGCAGACTTTCTCTGTGAGCTGTTCTTTACAGGACTGGCTCCTGTCACAATTGCTGGATACAAGTCAGCTTTGGCAGGGATAGTCCAGAGGTGGGCCAGTTGAATGTGATGGTGAAGTGAATGAGCAATCTCCGACCGAGACAACCAGTAGTTATTCCAGCCTGGAGTCTATCGTTAGTGCTTAATGTACTGGCCAAGCACACTTTCGAACCTTTGGGTTCGGCTAGTCTAAAGCATCTGACTCTAAAGGCGGTTTTTCTATTGGCAGCTTCTTCAACAAGAAGGCGCAGTGAGATCCATGCGCTTTCAGCAGAGAGGGACCGATTTATTGTCTCCGGAGAGGGTCTGCGATTGCTGCCAAGAGCAGAGTTTATGTCAAACAATCAATCTTTGAAATATCCCGGCAAACCGATCATTATACCAAAGCTAACTAGGTTTGATCGTGATGCCAGCGCCTGGTGTCCAGTCCGTGCTTTGACCAAGTACAAAAAACGGACGGACTCTCTACGGTCAAACGATAGACATCTGTGGATCTGCCATAAGAAGCCATATGGCGCCGCATCCATGGATACTATCTCTCGTTGGGTAGTCGAATGCATTCAGACTACCCACGAGATTGCGACTGGGCACCAGATGCAATGTGCTAGGGCTCATGAGGTTAGAGGAATAGCCGCCTTGACCGCCCTATTCAATGGTGTCCCGTTAGAGGACATCATGGCCGTTGCACAATGGCACTGTGATACCTTTTTCACGGATTACTATATGAGACTCTGCCAATCCACTCGCTTTAGCTGTTTTGAAATGGTAGTCTAGTGGCCACACTGTTCATCTCCTTTTGCTAACATTGGAAAGCAAAAGTAGTAAGAACAGACGTGGTCAAGCGAGAGGAATTCAACCGTATGGGACATGTTTGGTCGAAAGTGTGTTGGTTGATGGCTTGATGTCTGGAATCCATAATTCATGAGGTAATTCAAGTTTGACAGTTTTTTGTATTATGTTTATGTATCATGATCATTCATCTTATATATTCATGCTCATTCCCAGGCTTATATGTGTGAAGAGCTCTTCGCACATTTGTGTTTCAGGCGAGGTGCATGTTCGTGAGTTCTCTCCCTTTGTTAGGAGAAAGGGGTGGGTGGGGTTGGAGCGGTGCCTCGAATGTGATTCTGTCCCAAAACTTGTCGGTCCTTTTACATCTCTGTATGTCAAGTTTAGGTCTAAGTTCTTTCTCCAGGGGCAAAAGAGGCTACATGTATGTATGCCTTGCCCCTTCCCTCCAGGTTACTGACTAAATCTGGTGTTATCAATGAGTAATCTAATGGTAAGTATTGATCGAAGGAGAATGAAGGAAATTTCAATTTCCCTTTCTCCGAGATCTAACAATACTTACCATTACACTACGGACCCTGCCTCCTAGCCCCACAGAGGCAAGCCATGGGTATTCTCTTGTTTGGTAGCTATGCAAACAATATGAGTGTCTCTGGCAGGCGGGTACCCGGTTGTTGGTAACCGGGTACCCGGTTCCAGGAGCCGGTAAAGCTTTCTAAATCTAGATTCCTTGAGCCAGCTATCAGGATAGCTGTATTATCAATGAGTAATGTAATGGTAAGTATTGTTAGATCTCGGAGAAAGGGAAATTGAAATTTCCTTCAATCTACCATGACGACTAGGTCCCTTTCTTTCGTTGCCAGCCTGTGTTGTGGATCTGACATTCGGATTTCGATCCTACAAATCGGGCGTAAGAAAGCTTCCTAAAGAAGAGTTCCTGACCAGTTGATCAATACTTTTAAAACTAAGGTTTCTATTTCTTGACAGAACTGTCGTATTTCTGACAAAAAATCTAGAGGGCTGTACATGTAGAATATGGGCTTTCTACTTGTAATAGAAATGCTCCAGGTGAGTGATATAGTCCCTTGGACCGACTGTTATAGAGCAAACATGGGATTTGTAATAGCAATGCTCCAGGTGAGTGATATCATCCCTTGGACCGACTGTTATAGAGCAAGCATGGGATTTGCATATCTCTAAATACATTGAATGTATGTATATATTATTTGCTACAGGTGACATTCAATGTATTTAAAAAAAGTAAATATATTCAAATAAGATGCTTGCTCTAAAGAAATTACCAATTTTTGGCTTACAAAAGGCAGGTAGAAATAATCACGGCTATTGAGATGCCATTATCTGTCCATTAATCACTATTTTGTTCGTATTCTTCCTTTATCTACAGTGAGCAGCACTCAAAATTCATGCAAGATCGCATCACACATGTGGAAAAAGGCTTTGGAGATCTGTGCAATACTTTTTCATCTTACACGCGAAAAACTGCAAGGCTTCGTGACAAAGGTATGGTACTCAACATACATGTTTTTCTAGTATGTCTCAAGTAGAGGGCGATATTTTTATTTAATTGAAAATCATGATTCTTAAAAGAATTATGAATTTCCTACGATATAATATAAAAAACCATTAAAAATAATTTTAAAACGTCTTATATAATATACCGTCTTCTTCCTAGTAGAGGCCTATGTCTTAATAGAAGCCTACCCCCAAACTCAGCAATGTCAGTCTCTAGATTTTCACTTCAAGAGTATACTTACCTCCCTAATACTCTTTGATATTGCTAAATATCGGCTTTCACTCAATAAACACTCAGATTAAAACAGTTAGGTGCCCCTACTCAGCAGGGAGTCAGAGGGCAGTCCGGCGGATGCCAGCCCCACCACTGCGCATGCGCAGACTAGCACTTCCTCTTTGCTAATTTATTGGCAGAGGGTGTACACATGCTTTTGTGCTCAAAGCTTTTCCAAGCCTTTTCAAGTCTTTTTAAGCGTTTATTAGAAGTCTAGAACACCTGTAAAGATGGCAGATAGAATTACTTCGCCAGAGGAGGCCCCAGGATCTATCCATCAGGTGACTTCTATTTATATTTTAGCGAGTTTTTCCCGGTGTAATGTGTTTCCGGGACTCGCGTTTATCATGATAAGCGCCAAATATAGTTGTTTTATTTCAAAATGGCGCTATATAATACTAATCTCTCTTTGTGTTTATGTCCACAGGTATCTGTCTAGGATATGTATGGGACATCACATCAACAGAGGGTTTGTTTCTCTCCACCAAGGTTCCATTTCCTACTAATACTGTTAGGTTATCTAACCAAAAAGTCTATGTCCAGTGATTCGGAGGCCTTGTAAGAAGGTCTTCTCACTTTGCCCTCTTGGTCCAATTCCTTTCCCCTTAAGGTGGAGAGAGTTAAGAGGTCATAGTCTTGGTGGAGTGTTCCAGTTCATCAGATTGGATGGTTTGTCTATACAAAGAATCAGGTATTCTAGTTAATGATATGAGGCACTTCTCTTATTTTTGAAAATAATTATGTAAACTTTTGCCAGTGTTGTCATTGTTTATCTGATGTTTGTGTAGCCTGGATATCTATCCTTCCTAGTTAGATGTTTTGGATATGAATACAATTCGTCCTTACACCTGGATGTTTGTTTCGGATCGATTTAATTTCTTTCTTGAAATTATGACGTCATAATCAGCCTTGCACTTTATTAACAATTAAAGTTTTGCCCAACGCTGGTTTCTCATATTGATAGGTGATCTTTATGATCATTTCTTCCTCTCTTTTATTTTGGTTTTGAGTTTTCTAACCTTAACTAAAATGCTCATTGTCCTCGTCTTCTGCCCTGTTTCAGAGACCTGGTTGTCCGTCCTGTGGTCGTTTCTTAAAGGAGAAGTTCATCCCTCACTTGTGCTTCCAATGTAGTCCTTGTGGTCTATTGCTTAAATGTGATGTATGCAAGCAGTGGGGGGGGGGGGGGGGTGGGGGGGGTGAACTAATGAATGAGTTCTTATCTTTACAGGTGAAGGATAAGGTCGGGGAGGAGGAGAGGAAGATGGAACGAGAGGTAGCAGGTAAAAAGGGTAAGAGGAAGGCCTCGTCCTCAGTGGACATGGAGGCCTTCCGTAGTGAGATGTTGGGAGAGATGAAGAGGACAATCAAGGATTTGGTTCCAGAGTTGCTCCGTAGCATGCTTCCTGGATCAAATCCTTTGTTGTCCTCTTCGTCTGCTTCAGAGCAGATAATCCCCGCCTCTGGATCTGGTTTCCTTAGGCCGCTACCAGTTTTCGATGATTCAGAGGTGGCCCCATTAGAGGGGGCGTTCCACGACATTGGCAGCAGGCTTGCCGCGCCGGTGGTCCATGGACGGTTGTCGCTGGAACCTGCTGGCTGCTTATCAGCCCAGGGGTATCTGCACACCACAGGTGCCAGTACCTCCTATGGCACCTTTCCTGGCCAGTCCGGGTTAGCTCTCTTTGCTGACCCGGAGTCTAATCTCTCTGGCCAGGAAGAAGAGGATTATCTGCTGGGTTCCCCTTCTGATGCCGTGGCCATGGATTTTGACGTCTGTGCACCCCTCGCGGGGAATACAGGCGACATTGTCCATGGTTCTACTCACGCAGGAGTAGAATTCACGGTACCTCGGCTTGCCGAGAGTATAGCTGGTTCTGGCCGGGGCCGTGGTGTGGCGGTAAGCGCCCCACGCAATACCACGGCGCCTGCTCCTGGACAAGCCAGTCAGATTAACATGCCTGCTCTTTCGGGCCCGCATGCTTTCTCTGGCTTGCCGGAGTGTCAGGCTATCCAACTTCAAGCTCGACTGCATTTGCTCAGGAGGAAGACGAAGGCCCTCGTCTTGTAGAGCTTTCGCAGGTAGCCACGGAGGAGGATTGGTCAGACGCTTGTCAATGGCTGATAAGCGTCAGGCCAGACCTGCCCGTGGAACAGTCGGCTAGCCAGTGAGACCACCGGCCGTGCTTAGCTGGTAAGTCGACTGTTAGCGCCATGCCATCTCTGCCGCTAGCAGAGCATATCGTTGATATGTTCTCGGCGGCGGAGACGTCCATCAAGGCGAATGGACGTCTCGCGAAGGCCCCTCGCGAGGTTGCAAGGCGCTGCCACATCGTACCCGTGGAGTATCAGAGGTACGGTGTGGTACCTAAGCCGAGCGTTGATGACCGCGCGGCATTAGGTGAAGATACGCGGCCAGGCTCCCGTTCTGACACGGGAGCGCTGTGTTCGAACGCGCTGCATTCGGCCAATACTGCGTTGCGTGATGCGGAGGAGAGTGGGAGAGCATCTATTGCGGCGCTTTCTCACGTCTCCCAGCTGTTGCAAGGGGTAGTGACAGCATCCACATCACGCCAGGATGGTATCAACCTGGCTCTGGATTGTATGACTCGGGCTGTGACCAGAAGTGTCCGGGCGAGGCGCACGTTTGCGTTGGATAACCTGTCCCCGTCCCAGGACCTGTACAATAGGCTTCTGCGTATGCCTATGGCAGGTCCTGGTCTCTTTGGAGGTGAGGGATGCAAGCACCTCCAGGAGACGGTCACTCTGGTCAACAACCAGAGGGCGCTGCGCGAACAGTTTGAGGTGCTCCATAGGGAGCGCGTTCGCGCTGCACCCCCTGTGTACCATCCCCTGCAGGCTCGAGGTGGAGGTGGCCATGTCAGAGGCCAGCCACCAGCGCAGCCTCGGCCGCGTGCGATTCGGCCAGCAGTGAGGGGGGGCGCCGCAGGCTACTCAAGCGCAGGCAGCCACCCGCGCACCAAGGTGCGCGCGGTGCTGGTCGTGGCGCGCGAGGATCTGGTCATGGTAATCGTGCCTGATGGGCCAGGTACCATGGTGAGAACCACTCCGGTGTTTCTGGCAAAAGAGACAGTGCCACTCTTGCACTCCTTATGTCCACCTCTCGCCCTAGGTGGTCCAGTGGAGGGCCGGTTGGCCCACCACAAGCAAGAGTGGGAACGGTTAACTCAGGACCGTTTAGTCTTGCGATGGCTTTCAGTCGGGTATCATCCCAATTGGATGACAGGCCCACCGTCGCGACTGTCTCTGGTGCCAATCTGGACTCAAATTCCGAGAGATCCAGATCAAAGGTTGTGTATAGAGGAGGAAATAAACTCCCTCATACAAAAAGGAGCAATTCAGCCCGCACAAAAGTGTCCGGGCTTCTATTCAACCATGTTCTTAGTAACAAAAAGCACCGTAGGGTGGAGACCAATTCTCAACCTCAAGCCATTGAACAAGTTCATAGAGACACCCAGTTTCAAGATGGAGACTGTGAAGTCAGTGTTGGCAGGGTTGGAGAGGAATGTGGACAGCTTCAATGGATTTGAAGGATGCTTATTTCCACATCCCTATAGCGAGGAGTTTCCGTCACTTCCTGAGATTTGCATTCCAGGGCAGACAGTGGGAATTCAGGGTGTTGCCCTTCGGAATTTCCACGGCTCCTCGGGTTATCACCAATGTGGTTCTTGCGATTACCGCATACCTCCGCAGGAGAAGCATAGCAGTCCACACGTACATAGACGACTGGCTGTTAAAAGCACACAACCGGGAAAGTTTATCGGCGAATCTGGAGATAGTTTTGAAAACTCTCACAGACTTAGGCTGGATAATCAATTTCCAAAAATCAGAGCAGACTCCATCCCAGAAGTTTGTTTACCTGGGAATGTTCTTCGATCTAGAGACAGGATATGCTTATCCTACTCAGGAGAGGGTTCAGATACTCATCTCAGTAATACAGTCAGTGTGCAACAGTCGTCATGTCCTGGCATGGGTTTACTTGAGAATGCTGGGATTGATGGTTTCTCTGGAACCAGTCATTCCTCAGGCGGCCTTACGCAGGTGGCCGATCCAGTTATTTCTCTTGACGCAATGGACCCAGAGTACAGGTTCACTGGACTCAAACGTGTCAGTGCTGGAGCCTCTAATTCACCACCTTCAATGGTGGTTGAAGACAGAGAATCTCTTGGCGGTTATGCTAACCCCTCCTCACCCTCAAGTAACGATGTATACAGATGCATCGATGGAGGGGTGGGGAGCTTGCCTGGAAGAGTCCACGATATCAGGGCTTTGGAATCTGGAACAGTCAAAGGAACATATCAATCTACTGGAATTAAGAGCAGTAGTCTTGGGCCTGGAACATTTCTTACAGAAAGTTCAGGGCAAGAGTGTTCTTATTCGATCAGACGACTCAACAGTAGTGACTTACATAAACCGCCAGGGCGGAACGAAGTCGCCCGGTCTCTGTATGATGACATGGAGACTGCTTTGTTAGTGCCTGGATCACAGGATTACCTTGAAAGCAGTTCATATTCCGGGAAGGTTAAATCTGCTAGCAGACTCATTGAGCCGAAGGATGAGTGTTTTACCGACGGAATGGCAACTAAATCAATGTGTGGCAGATCGTCTGTTCGACCATTGGGGAAAACCCAACATAGATTTATTCGCAACGAAGAAGAATGCGAAGATGACGACGTACGTCTCTCCGATTCCAGATCCAAGCGCTTTCGCAACAGATGCGTAGCTATCAGCTGGGTGGAAATGTATGCATACGCATTCCCTCCAGCAATCCTGATTCCAAAAATTCTTCAGAAAATCAGACAGGAGGAGTGCCAAGTGCTTCTGATCGCCCCAAATTGGCCACGCCGATCATGGTATACGGATCTGCTGGACCTTCTGGTCTGCAATCTGGTTCCTCTGCCTCTGGTGGGCGACATTATCTTCCAGAGCAAGGCCCTTCACAACAATCCGTCAATGTTCAGATTGACTGCGTGGATGTTGTCAAGGAATCTAGAATTAAGGAGGGCATTTCTCAGCAAGCAGCCATGTTTATGGCCAAAGCCAGGAGGGGGTCAACCTCCAGAGCATATAATTATCAAATCAACAGATTTGCAGAATGGTGCTCAAAAAGATGTATTGATCCAATGGATTCATCTATGCAGGTAGTAGCTGATTCCTCTGTCACCTGTATGATGCCTATAGCCTCAAGCCTAACTCTATTGCTGGTTATAAATCAGCTTTAATGACAGTTATCCCTTGCTTGGCTAATAGAGGGGAAGTGATGAAGTAAGTACATTAAATGTATTAATTAAAGGCATGTGCAATCTAAGACCAAGGAATCCCCCTGTGATTCCATCTTGGAGTTTATCTCTAGTGCTTCAGGTACTAGGTGATAAGCCTTTTGAACCACTTAGTTCCATTTCTATGAAAATGTTTACTCTTAAAACTGTATTTTTAATTGCTGTGGCCTTGGCTAGGCGTAGGAGTGAAATTCCTGCCTTATCAGCCGAGAAAGACCGTTTCGTGGTTACAGGGGAAGGCCTTAAGCTTCTACCTAGGATTAATTTCATGGCTAAAAATCAGTCTTTGAAATATCCAGGTCAACCTATTTTTTCGCCAGCTTTATCTAGATATGATCCTAATTCTAAAGCATGGTGTCCACTCCGAGCACTGAACCGGTACAAACAACGTACTTAGGAGTGGCGGACAGACCCGTCAGCGTTATGGTTGTCATATATTGAACCCCATGGCAGGGCGTCTAAGGACACCATTTCCAGGTGGATTGTAGAATATATTCAATTTTGTCATAAATCTGCCACAGGTAAACAAGTTGACATGGCCCAGGCTCACAGTGTCCGGGGCGTAGTGGCTTCCACTGCCCTATTTAATGGGGTCCCTGTGGATGACATTATGTCAGTAGCTCAGTGGCACCTCAAATCCTCTCGCCTTATCGATTTTGAAAAAATAATCAGGTGTACTTTTTTGATGAGGCTTCCTCATTACTTGTATATATCACAATTAATTAATGGGAACAACCACTTTTGGGACTGCATCAGCCTTCACCACTGGGAAGATGATGTCAGCAGCCAAGTTCAACAAGGTCAGTCTTGTTTATGTGTTGTTCACTGTTAATTGTATTGTCACGTGACCCTTTGTTATTAAAATGGTGATGGTATGTGTTTTATGTGGTTCATTATGGAGAGTATACGAAAATGGAGCCTTTTCGTCTCTTGTCCTATAGTACATGGCACTTGTATGTAGGGGAGCGCATATGACATTCGGTCATCTCTCATCCATCGGTTTGTGTTAGCCGATGTTCATCAAATCCTGACTGTGTTTTCACACAGTTTCAGAAGTTTAAGTGCCTTAAACGCAGAAAAGCGCATAGGGAAGAGCTGGTCTTTTGACCTCGCCTCCCTCCCGCCGAATTCCCTGTCGAATTCTGGCAATATCAAAGAGTATTAGGGAGGTAAGTATACTCTTGAAGTGAAATAAATGAAATCACGGATTTCTTTTTTCACGAGAGAGTTGATACTTACCTCCCTAATACGGACCCGGCCTCTCCACCCCACAGAGGCTCGGTCTTCAGGCTCTTGTTAGTTGTATGTGACAGCCAATAAATTAGTCAGAGGAAGTGCTAGTCTGCGCATGCGCGGTGGTGGGGCTGGCATCCGCCGGACTGCCCTCTGACTCCCTGCCCAGTAGGGGCACCTAACTGTTTTAATCTGAGTGTTTATTGAGTGAAAGCCGATATTTAGCAATATCAAAGAGTATTAGGGAGGTAAGTATCAACTCTCTCGTGAAAAAAGAAATCCGTGATTTCGTTTATTTTTTAGCACATTGAAAACTGGGGGAAAAACCTAATACAAGCCTACCGCCAAACTCGGCATCATGGTCCAATAAACTTTTTCCAAATATTGACTAATAAATAATTTGTCGTTTATTACTTCAAAATTCACCATAAAAGTTGAAATCCAGACAGTTCAGGTGAGCTAAAAACGAAAATAGAAAACATGTCACACTTGAGATTATTTCCATCAGACAACTATGCTTAATGTATACTATGCCAATTACTGCGGGAGTCAAATTATTATGTAGGGCCACGTAAAAAATGTGTTCATTGTAATAATATTGGTTATTACATCAAAATTCATGCAATCTAACAAAATCTTGCCGTGAAAAAATGCAAATCATGTTATATCTGGAAGCTGCGCATAGATAATATTTAGAGTGAGTACGCGGCAGATTCACGGACTTGTGATTTTGGACTCGGAACTCGGAAATTACTATATTGCGTCACTTGCATGATGGTAACCCAGAACTGTACGTTAAATGAGATCTCGATAACGGGTACCCGTTTGATAACTGCGCATTGATATGAATCCTGTCATACAAGGAAGTTGAGATCGCTTTACAGCATTTTGCATGCGTGTCTCGTGAGATCGCCTTCGAAACGGGGTCGAGAATGCTCGAAGCCCGCCCTCTACTTTTAGTTTTGTGAGTTTTGAATTGTGAATAGTTAACTTAGCGGAATATGATTGAATTCTTCTGAATAGATGATCGCGTGATGAACTCGTGACTCGCTACTGATAATTAGTCTTCTACACACATCTACTAGTTTTCCGATGTAATTTTGTGGAATCACGGAAATACATGTAGACAGTTAACAGGAGCTAATTAGAAGCCATTTTGGGGGTTGAATAAACATTGAGGGGGGGTTGGGGAAACTCCCTAATCAGTGGTGTAACTTAATGACTGCCCTCCTGCCCGGAGCACGTAAAACATGGAGGTCAGTTCATTCTCATAAATGCCCTCATGGGCAGTTAGATTTTGAGTAGACAAAATAAAGTAATATACATATATGCAATCGGCAATCAAAAATTCCTAATTTCTGCTAAATTACAACAATACTACAATGCTTTAACTCAACCCGAGTGTCAGACATCATACATATTAAGCACTCTGGCACATCAGGGCTATTTCACCAGAGAACCTGTTCACGCATGAGCTGTGTACTATCTTGCCATCCTTTGAAACATGGGCAACCATCGTATAAGTGGGTACTAGTTTAACTACTGGGGAAGTTACCAATAATAGACTGAAGTAAAACCAGCCTAGATATGGTGTGAATAGGACCTGTAATCAGGGACTCGATAGACAACAACCAAACCAATATCTTCTTAATATGTCTACATTTTAATATACAGAGGTGTGAAGGATTCCTAATATCTAAACAATCGGTAATCCTATGTACATGTACCATGACCATGCTGTTGTACAGCGTGTTGCCGACTAGAAATTACAAATACATGTACAATCTAAAACATTAAAACTGGTCCGATCACACAATGCACTCAATAGAAAAAGTTTGAAAATGCTTCAGTAATACGGTTATTTTACACTAAAGATTACCGCAAATTAACTGTGCTAAGTATTTGTAAATTTTTCAACTGAGTGTATTCCGTGATCGGATCAGTTTTCGTGTTTTGAATGGTACTTGTAATTTCCAGTTGGTAACAGCCCACAGCTAGAATGTGATTCTGACAATTACGAAGCATTACATTGGACTATTGGGGACCAAGAAATTATTTTTGAACTTTAATATTAAATTGACTAGGTCACTTACCGAGCCACCAATCCGGTTGTAAATTTTCAATAACATCGTTCTTGTATTCTTTTAATAATCATTCAACATGAGGACATTTCCTTGGCATATTTTGACCATTAAAGGCTTACATCCACCCAAGGATCATTGAAGCACAGCTGAGTCAGGGCATTTGAACATTTTTCGGGGCAGTTGAATTTCGAATCCAGACTGCCCTTACGGCAGTCATCTGAATAAGTTAAGTTACACTACTGCTAATATAAGCCTACCCCCCCCCCCCCTTCCTCAGGGAAATACAGTATTTTAAAATTTTGTTGATGTTCAGCTTTAACCCTCTAACACTCATATCAGCCAAAAACGGCTCTGCAGTGGTCTTGAGGAATGTCCATTTGCAGACCAAGAGAAGACTATTTTTGAAAATTTACAACTAGAATGACTGGCTCGATAACTGAGCCAGTCATTCTAGTGGTAAATTTTCAAAAATAGTCTTCTTGGTCTGAAAATGGTCATTTTCAATGAGAAAATTGAAATTTTCTTGAACAAATTCAATGGTTAAAGGGTTAAGCTAATAGAATTCATCCCTGTGCTCAATGTGTGTATTCTCGACCGCTTCTTTAATGTAACAAATGTGTATTAACATGACTAATAACCTTGTGACAATAACAAGCTCTATGATAAACTAATGAGATACATGCAACACATTAATCTTTGAGCAAACACACTTTTTGCCATTTTCATTCATTCACAGCCTAAAAACACCACTTTTCATTAGTTGCTCACCACACAGTTAAGAGAATTACTGTAGAGATTGACCAGTGGAGGATTCCAGTTTCTCAGTCAATCATATGGCATCATAAGCAACTACGTGACGTGTAAGATGATGGCATAATCAATTACATCACGAATGATGTAGCTAAGTTCATCACGAACACAATTGATGACAGACTAAGCGTTGTTGTACAAATTGTATGTCTTTACTATTTAATAAACATGCTATTGAATATTTTGAAACTAATTTGCCTGCACGCTATTGCATCAGCACCCAGTCAAATTAGTTTCAAAATATTCATCAGCTTATTTTCTGGAAATTGATAGTTAGGGAGTTCAGGGATCGATTGATCCCAACACCGGCAAAGTGTGAGCGGAGCTTAGCTAAAGATGGGCAGGGCATAGCTAAAACTGGATTCCTCCATTATGATGAGTGTTTTATCTCTAATTAGCCGATATCGGATTCCACAACCGGTCATAATCAGGAAAATCCCTAAAGTCTGTAGAATGTCACAAAACGAAGGGTGGAGATGAGGGTTTACAATCGTGGATTTCTGTTATATATTATTTAATTACAGGTGATCTAATCTGTAAGGGTCTCATTGATCTGGTATCCAATGACACGCTGAACCCTACAACTAAAAGCAGTGTTACCCACTTTGCCGAGGAGCTGTCATCATTACAGGACTACAGACAGGCACAGGTATAGCGGATGATACATGTACATTGGTATAATCAAAGGTTCTTATCTCATTTTTCCTATCTCCATGAAGAAACATCTAACAATGGCTAGGTTTGGTTATACCACACGATACAAGTCCATATTTAATTGGGTAACAAGTAGTAAATGCCACATGAGACATTACTATGTAGCAAGTTGATCATGTTCTGTCACTTCTGTCATGTCACCAGTCCAAAACTAGATCTGTAAAATCTGCTTTCCTTTGTCCTTTTATGCAGAAGGTAAGAGCAGGTAATTAACCCATTATGCCTTGAATTTGTTCTGGAAAATTTCGATAGTAAAACGATCACGTCATTCCAATGGTAAATTTTCAGAAACAGTATTTTCAGGGCCTGTAAATGGGCATTCACCAGAAGCCCAAATCCCAATTTTCTTGAGCAATCATGAGCCTTAAAGGCTTAAAGATGACCACAGCAAACTATCTCTAAAGCAGATTTGTATGTATGTGACAATCAGAAATAATTTAGAACTAATACCATAACCCTTTAACACTGATGTCAGCCAAAAACGGCCTCTACAGTAGTTTTGAGAAATGTCAATTTGCAGACCAAGAGAAGGCTATTTTTGAAAGTTTAGCACTGGAATGACTGGCTCGGTTTTCGAACCAGTCATTCCAGTGGTAAATTTTCAAAAATAGTTTTCTCTGTGTTTCTGAAAATTTACCATTGGAATGACATGATCGTTTTACTATCGAGCCAGTCGATGCAGTAGTAAGTTTGCAAAAATAGTCTTCTCTTGGCCTATAAATCGATATTTGTCAAGAGCGCTGCAGCAGCCAGTTTTTACCGGCTTGACCATTAAATGTTTAGCCAAGTGAGCTCATACCGGCTTGACCATTAAATGTTTAGCCAAGTGAGCTTATACCAGCTTGACCATTAAATGTTTAGCCAAGTGAGCTTATACCGTCTTGACCATTAAATGTTTAGCCAAGTGAGCTCATACCAGCTTGACCATTAAATGTTTAGCCAAGTGAGCTCATACCGGCTTGGCCATTAAATGTTTAGCCAAGTGAGCTCATACCAGCTTGACCATTAAATGTTTAGCCAAGTGAGCTCATACCGGCTTGACCATTAAATGTTTGGCCAAGTGAGCTCATACCGGCTTGACCATTAAATGTTTGGCCAAGTGAGCTTATACCAGCTTGACCATTAAATGTTTAGCCAAGTGAGCTTATACCAGCTTGACCATTAAATGTTTAGCCAAGTGAGCTTATACCAGCTTGACCATTAAATGTTTAGCCAAGTGAGCTTATACCGTCTTGACCATTAAATGTTTAGCCAAGTGAGCTTATACCGGCTTGACCATTAAATGTTTAGCCAAGTGAGCTTACACCGGCTTGACCATTAAATGTTTGGCCAAGTGAGCTTATACCAGCTTGACCATTAAATGTTTAGCCAAGTGAGCTTATACCAGCTTGACCATTAAATGTTTAGCCAAGTGAGCTTATACCAGCTTGACCATTAAATGTTTAGCCAAGTGAGCTTATACCGTCTTGACCATTAAATGTTTAGCCAAGTGAGCTTATACCGGCTTGACCATTAAATGTTTAGCCAAGTGAGCTTACACCGGCTTGACCATTAAATGTTTAGCCAAGTGAGCTCATACCGGCTTGACCATTAAATGTTTAGCCAAGTGAGCTTATACCAGCTTGACCATTAAATGTTTAGCCAAGTGAGCTCATACCGGCTTGACCATTAAATGTTTAGCCAAGTGAGCTTATACCGGCTTGACCATTAAATGTTTAGCCAAGTGAGCTTACACCGGCTTGACCATTAAATGTTGGCCAAGTGAGCTTATACCGTCTTGACCATTAAATGTTTGGCCAAGTGAGCTTATACCAGCTTGACCATTAAATGTTTAGCCAAGTGAGCTTATACCAGCTTGACCATTAAATGTTTAGCCAAGTGAGCTCATACCAGCTTGACCATTAAATGTTTAGCCAAGTGAGCTTATACCGGCTTGGCCATTAAATGTTTAGCCAAGTGAGCTTACACCGGCTTGACCATTAAATGTTTAGCCAAGTGAGCTTATACTGTCTTGACCATTAAATGTTTGCCAAGTGAGCTTATACCGTCTTGGCCATGCAAGTGAGCTTATACCGGCTAGGCCATTAAAATTTAAAAACCTGACCGCTATGGGCCAATCAAAAAGTACATGTAGCATTTGTCAGTTAATGGATTTTGCTGTCGAAAATGGCAATATGCAGGTTTTCATTTGTGATAAATATGAATCTAGCACTTGAATCAGATTGATTTATCTTGTTCAATCAAAGCTGATTGGTCAATTTGATCATCAGCCATCATGGATTTTAAGCTATTTTGCCTTATCTAGGCCAGTAATTGAACAAAGTTTGTACTCGAGAACCTGATTGGTCAATTTGTCTCTTGGTTTGCCATCTTGAATGCCTAAGTGTTTGCAAAAATTGCTTGTCCTCTGGAACCACTGAAGGGATCGGGCCCATATATTGCATGTATACCATTAGGGACTAAGGACACTTTTCAATTTGATTGGTTGATTGGGTCCATGGTAATGATTAATTATTATCCCCACTCTTTTCGAAGAAAAGGTGGGGATTATGTGATGAGACCCATGTGTCCGGGTCGTCTGTGCATTTATCTATTGTAATGCATCTCCTTCTAGACCGTTTAAGATAGAAACTTGAAACCTTGGGGATGAGTGCACATATGGTCAAGGATGTGCATGACACGTTTGGAATTTTTGTTCTGACCCCTGGGGTTGGGCGCAGGGGTCAAATGGTCAAAATTGGCCAATAATTATCGATTGTAATGCAACTCCTAAACCATTTCAGATAGAAACTTCAAACTTTGGGGATGATTGCGCATATGGACAGGGATGTGCATGACACTTGGAATTTTGGTATGACCACAGGGGTGGCCCTGGGGGTGGGAAATGTGGGATAAAATAAGTTTTCCAAAGGTGTTCATGTCGCATATCATTTTGAAGCCCATGAATAGTAGACTACAGTACAAGGAATTATTTTGATCTTCGGTCAAAGTTATGGTAGGGGCGGGGTCAAAAGGTCAAAATTGGGCCCCAATCGATTGTAACGCAACTCTTCGCACACAATTTCAGGTAGAAATGTGAAACATTGGGGATAATTACTATAAACTACATTTCAAGGAATTTATTGTGTTTTGGGTCTAAGTGAAGGTAAAGCTCGAAGTGGTGAGTGCGCAGAGATTTGCGATGGCATGCCATCGACTGTGCATTCTAGTTTTGTTTCAATCCAGAATTTGTTAATTTTGGACCCAAATTCCTTCTTATTTTAACTTAATTACATGAACTGAATACTCATGTTTTTTGCCAAATTGTCACATTTTGAAATTAGATTTTCATATTTGATATGTTTGTAGTTACAGTACCATTAGGCCTCTTGTATTGGGTCACTGCTTAGGACTGGAATTTTGCTACCCTTGTCAAGTATGTCTTATGTCAAGTCTTGCTGCGTATTTGAATGAAATGTTTGTATGACATGTTTGGGTCTGGGGTGATGGCTCGTGTTCATAATATGTGATATGTTCCAATATTTCAGGTGTCACGATTAGAGTCACGCGTTGTACAACCACTTAGTTCATATGGGCTTATCTGCAAGGACACCAAGGTACGGAAGTTTGTGTAGAATTGTACATTCTTGTTTTCTAGCTCACTCAAGTTTCTATTAGATACTGCAAACAGGCCATAACCTGCTGTGTTTAATTGTCTGACTGCTGCAAGCCACTACACAATAATTTCATTTTTTCAATGGGTGGTAACTCTGGATTTGCTAAATATTTTGAAAACAATTTACCTGAAAGCTGTTGGTGGCTTAATACAAGTCATGTGCCATAAGGAATGTCTTCTGTGGGCCACAAGATGGTGCTTCTTTAACAGCTCATTACTTACAGAACCACCATACTGTTTCCTGCCATAAGGCATGTAGTCTCTCGAGCAGGATTGATTAATATGCTTAATTAGACCTTTTCGATTAAATCATGTTACAAAATTCTGTCTCAAAGTGGAAGTCTTCATGACTTTATTAATAATTTCTTCATTATCAAGTTCAGATGCTTTGTGGGTGGCCATAAGCATAAATGCTTCTAATTTGGGTTGAGCTAATGTGTTATTCAATCTATTTATAATATTTTTTAAAGTATTGAAATTTCATTAGGAGCAATTTGTAGGCCATGCCTATAGACTTATCCGCATCAATTAAAAGGGTATATCTGAGTGGCACCTAGTACACACAATCCTTGCAAGATTTAGGAGCGACACAGTATCCTTATCTATAATAGCATCACACAATCACAACCTTTTGTGTGTTCAAATTTGAGCCAGATCGGACACATCATCACAGTGACTACCATTATCAGAGTATGTCCATTGAAAATCAAACATAGTATATACTTTATATATGCTGTATTGGTTTCATTAACTATTTAACACTCATATCAGCCAAAAATGGCTTCTGTGGTGGTCTTGAGAAATGCCCATTTGCAGAAAAAGAGAAGACTATTTTTGAAAATTTACCACTGGAATGACTGGCTCGGTTCCATTCCAGAGGTAAATTTTTTTTAAATGGTCTTGGTCTGCGAATGGACACTTTCTATGAGAAAATTTAAATTTTCTTGAACAAATTTGAGTGTTAAAGGGGCAAATAGTGCTATCCTATAGCCTTAGGATGGTGTCTTACATAGAGGATTAGTGGCTGACTAAAAATATGCAACCCTCAAATTGACAGGCGGCCCAGTCAGCCAGCCAAGCAGGGCAACCCCTCTGGCATTTGCCAGAATGCCAGATGGGCCAGTCCGCCCCTGTGGATGTGTCGTAATTGTGGCGATGAAAGGCTTAATTGATTATGTTTATTTTCAGATTCATATTCGTGCAGCGACCTCTGCTATAGAGAAGGAACAGAAATCCAAAATCCAAGTGGAGAAAGTTAGACAGAAAAACCCAGGCAACACACATCAGATTGTATCCTTGCTAATTATAAGTGGTAGTAGTAAAATTTGTAGAATTCTGTATTGTGTAGGTTACTATATGATATAATTCATAAATAATTGTAAAGTGTGCACATTAAATAATATATAAATAATAATTATTATCGCCTGACCTGGGAGCGCATGCCTGTGTATAGCAACCAGTTATAACAAGTACTCGTTGTCGCTACCTGCTCGGTGCTCACATGGTACAAGTCTTTTGCCAACATGAGTAATTATTGTTATGATGCTAAAGTAAGTGAGTAAAATCATTACATCTGATTCAAAGTTCCAAACTCATTACTACAGTGTATAAGTGGGTAAGACATAGATTAACCTCGTAGCAACTGTCTGTAAGGTAGGGCTTCCACTAATTTTTAAACACAGGAAGTCCCAGACTTCCTGGGTAGTGCTATTGGGAGTCCAAGCAAGAAACATGGAAGTCTAAAATGGTTCAAATACATGTAATTTGCTTTAAATCACTGTTTTTAGAGGTGTCGGGGCCAAAAAAATAGGAAGTCCCAAGACTTCTTTGGTATGTTTTTGGGAGTCCAAACAGGAAGTTTGGGAGTATAGGACTCCCACTAGTGGAAACCCTGCTGTAAGGGGTGGGATGTAGATTGTGGATGAAAACTAGTACAAATTATTTACTTGCAACTTGCAGCTAGTTTAAGTCACTCTGTCTGTCATTCGGTTGGTCACTCAGATTATTTACATTTCGGACGAAGCTGTATGAGTCGCGTATGCAGGGTACCACTCTTGTGATGGTATTACTTAGGCTTGTGAGATTACTTGATTTAATTGAAAACCATGATTATTTCTTAAATCGTGAAATTATATCATGATTCAAAATTAAATAATCGAATAATCGTGCATAATTTCTACTGCATAACATATTTCAAAACATACTTCTTAATTATGCTTTTATGCAATCGGTCACGAAAATCAACATTTTGCTCAGTGAATGTATGTCCATTTGCAGGCCAAGAGAAGACTGTTTTTGAAAATATATCACTGGAATGTCTGGCTCGATGCTCGATCCAGCCATTCCAGTAATACATTTTCAAAAAATAGTCTTCTTGACATGCAAATAGAAATTTGTAAACATTATTGTAGCGATCGTCATTGATATGCCTTTGTTGTTAAGTCTGAGTAATTCTTAATCCAGGCTGATTAATCGATTAATCGCGATTATTCTTAAATAATCGATCGTGATCAATCAAAGCAATAATCTTACAAGCCTAGTGTTACTATAACTAAAAGTTTTTGCTATCTCTTGATCATTTCTTATCATAATATATCATGAACTGACTCACACAACCTAACAGGTTATCAGTAAGCACAGTAATTTCTTGTTGTCCTTAACATTTGTTTTCAGTCACAGGTAACTATGGTTATAGATCAAACTGTACCAGCTGAAATTGTGTGAAGAATTTCAATCACATGATCACATAGAATGGTGTTTTTTCTCTAGTATTGAGCCTGTGTTACTATGCATCACTGGCTGGTCTATCACCCTCAGTGGACAGTAGTACAGCTCAGAAATAACTTAACATATTTCCAAAACAAAAGAAAAACATGCTGTTGAATATTCATAATTGGATTGGAAGACATTGCTTCCTAAGGCAGCAAATTGTCTTCCAATCCAATTATGTTCAAAATATTCAGTAGAACATTTTTTACATCATTTTCAAAATTGCTATGTTTCAATACATGTACAGTTAATTCTGAGGTGTGCTGTAGCATTCTTTTTGAGAAAATTCTACTTTGCATTTTAGATTGGTTCATGGTGCTATAGCCATAGAATCTGTTTCAGATCAAATCAAATTGCTATTTTCGTTTTCTCATGCATGGATCTAACTAGATGTAGATTAGTGTGATGTTAAGGTTATTTTAAAATTCAGTGTGTAAATTTTTTAAATTCAGTATGGAAATTTTTTTAATTCAGTATGGAAATTTAAATATGTTTGCCACATGCAACTATAGATAATGTCAAAATGTGTAATTATTCACTAACTATTTAGCAGATTTTCTGACATAGTTGTTCTGAAATGTCGCTATACTGAGATTTCAGTGTTTACGCCGTTACACTGGAACTCTTAGCCTTATAGAGATTTATTAAATTTGCTCTATATCAAAATATTATGTTGAATATTTTGAAACTCACCTGGCGCGACCCATAATAGTCAAACTATTTAGAGAACTACACATGTAATGAGCTAGCTTTCGTTGTCAAGGCTTGTCAAGAAAATTAAAATTTCTGCTTAGTAAATGTCCGTTTGCCTGCTACGAGGACTATTTTTGAAGATTTACCACTGGAATGACTGGATCATTTATTGGTAAGTGGTAAGATTTGAAAAATTGTCTTCTCTTGGGCTGCAAATGGCCATTTCTGAAGACCATTGCAGCGGCCATTTTTGGCTGGCTTGACCATTAACACTTTGATCCCTGAATTGCCACATTATAGATTTCAATGTAACGATACAATTAAGCTGTTGAATAATTTTGAATCTTATTTTACAGTAACCTGGTGTTGCGATAGGCAGAAACAGCTCCCAGTCAAACTAATCTCAAAATATTCAACAAAATATTTATTAATCTTTTATGGTCAAATTTGTTCAAGAAAATCTAAATATTTCCTTATTGAATGTCCATCTGCAGGTAAAGAGAAGTATTTTTTTTAATTTATCACTGGAATGACTGGCTCGATAATCGAGCCAGCCATTCCAGTGGTAAATTTTCAAAAATACTCTTCTCTTTACCTGCAGATGGACATTCCTCAAGGTTACTGCAGAGGCCAGTTTTGTCGGTTTAACCATTAAATTGTTAAAACGTAATCTTGGTGTATTGGCTATATTGGGTTCAAAGGTTAATGTTACTAGCACGATGATTCTGTTCCATTAGGCAGTAACAGCACATCAGAAAGCCAGCATCACTGCCTCCAGATCATCCAAAGATATTGAGCAGAAAATGGAGAGCTTTGAGAAACAGAAACTTGCAGATTTAAAGGTGAGAATTATTATACGGTAGGCATCTGGATTTTATTATAGATAATTACCATCACCCCAGTAAGGGTAACAGGATATTGCATTCAGGTTTGTGTGTGCGCATGTATGTAAGTGTCCGGGTGATTGGATCAGATCCCAGATCGATATCTTTGAAACTACTTGTCCGATCTGGCTCACATTTGAACACACAAAAGGTTGTGAATTGTGATTATGTGATGATTATGATTCAACAATAAATGATCTGAAACGGGGAAGGATTTTCAAATGTTGTAGAAATGTGAGCGCATAAGTATGTATTTCCTGGTTGCTGTCATCGTTATTTTGAATTAATGTGAATGTTTATGATTAGTGACATTAACCATGATATCAGATTATGCATTAACCCTTTCAACACTACAGTCTATATATTAATGTAGCATATACATAATCATATGAGAACTATGTTGAGGAATATTTTAAAATCTAATTTAAATGGAAGATGTTGCTGCCTCGCTAACATAAGCTAGTGAATAATTCTAAACTTGGTTGATGGGGAAATATGATACTGCCTATCTGTCTGTTTGTTTTCAAATTGAGATACTCATATTTCAGAGTTGAAAAAGTTAATTTTAACTCTCACTGAACATATGACAATTTGTATGGCTGTTAATCGTGTTTGTTGTCTTGCAGAAAGCGTTGACAGAGTTTGTGCATATTGAGATGTTGTTTCATGCCAAGGCGCTTGAGGTGTACACACAGTGCTTCTCCACCCTGGGTGATCTCGATACGGACCAAGATATAGAAGTTAGTGATACAACTGTTATTATTGAACCGTAAACCATTGAATTTGTTCGAAAAAATTTCAATTTTCTAATAGAAAATGTCCACTTGCAGACCAAGAGAAGACTATTTTTTCAATTTATCACTGGAATGACTGGCTCAGTTATCGAGCCAGTCATTCCAGTGGTAAACTATCAAAAATTGTTTTTTCCAAACCACTGCAGAACCTGTTTTGAGCTGATATGAGTGTTAAAGTGTTAATCAGCAAGATTTGCTATGAAAATTGATCGTTTTCCTTAGCGAACGTCCATTTGCAGGCCAGGAAATCTTTTAGAAAATCTACTACTGGAATGACTGGCTCTATAACTGAGCCAGTTATTTCAGTGGTAAGATTTCAAAAAGCCCTTTCTTGGCATGCAAATAGACATTTCTTAAGACCCCTCTACAGGGCCGGTTTTGGGTGGCCTGACCATTAACGGGTTTAAATCATATACCTAATCAACTTGGTAACGCTTGAAGTTATCATATGGAAAAGAAAGTTGTATTTTTATTAAGAATGATGTTGAACTTTGACCTCAAAATAATATGTAATCTCATGATTAACATAATTAACATCCCCATAATATTTCATTAAAATGCTTTTAAGTAAAAGTAGTTATTGAACAGAAACCAATATGTTCACAGACAGGTGGAATTAACCCATTGCTTTTGTAAAGTCAGGGAGATAAATAGTTTTCATCGAAGCGGAGGATCTCGACATAGCGATCCAAATGACATCTTGCGTGGCAAGAATTAGATAAATATTAAAGTTTTTCAATGAACATTTAATTCATCAAGGGCTTATCTGATGTCAATAAAAGTTTACGGATTTGGCCTGCCCTATCATTGCATCCAGTCGCCATCATAATGATTGTGATTATCAAATTTTTTCCTTACTTTTCCAGCTTAGAATCTTTTTGTGTGATATGTATCCTGCTTAAGCCAAGAATTATAAGAATGTTAAAGCTTTTCAGTTGACATTTAATCAATCAAGGACTTATCAAATCCCATTAAAATTTTGCTGTATTGTTTTATTCCATCAGTGCATTTAGTCTACATGACAATAAATAGGATTTTCCGATTTTTTCCTTATTTTTACCGGGTTTGGACTTCGTTTATTTTTGTGTGATTTATATCGTGCTTAGCCCCAGACTTATAAGAATGGGCACTCAAGTTATTTAAAATATTAAATACCCTCAGCTATGGCCTCTTTAATACTTTAAGGTCTGGAGTCTTAACTTTAAGAATAAAATTGGCCCAAAACTTCATAACAATCAGTGTAATTAAGGGTTGATTTGGCAGGTGCTCTTCAGTCTGTGCTGTTGTCCATATTCTGGTATTGACCATATAACACATATTTACAGTCTTGCAGCATCAGGTGGAGGTCCTGCCAAATCAAAAAATTATTTAATAGTTGAGTCTGCCCTTTCGCCAAAAAATTTGGTAATTAATATAATAATTGAAAATTACTTCTTCTTGTGTTATTTGTCCATCATAAAACGAATGTTAAAGTATTTCAATGGCCCTTTAATTTATCACGGGATTATTTAATCCCAATGAAACTTTTAAGATTTGTATATCATCATGGCATTCAGTTTGCAGCAAAATTTTAATGAATTCTAGGTTTTTTCCATACTTTTTGTTGTTTCTGTATGATTTGTCTCCTTTTCAAGAATTAGAATAATGTTAAAGTTTTAAATAGACATGTGATTTATCAAGGGTGTATACCACGGGTCCCAAAACAGATTTTTACCAGCCGGACATGGGGTGGGGTGATGACTTTGGGGTGGGTGGGGGGGGGGGGTGTTTTAAGATAAGTGAAATTAATTACCAAAAATCTCATATTTTCAATCCCGGATTCTAATAAGATAGGGCTGTAAATTGTTTAAATTCAAAATATTCACTACTTGTAGTACGTATATTTCTATATTTCACAAGAAAAATCGATTCTCTAAAATGACTAAGCCAGTAAGTGGTAATAGACACTAACACGAAAATAGAACACATTTTCACGCTAGACATGGTAGAAGTTCTTGCGTTCTTACGACTAATGTATACCGCATATCCATTATCGCGGTAGTGAATTTATTAAATGGAACCGCCTAAATATTGCCTACGCTTTAATAAACGGCATTTATTACCATTTATTACATCAAATTTAATCGACAAGTTGACATAAAATGGCGTCATGAAGATATAATCAACTAACTAACTACGAGTTTAGGTCATTACTCAAGTAGTGCCAAAACTCATATATTCATATGATATGGTTGGGTTCTTATGTTTGAGGACATATGAATAAAAAGACCACATACAGTACAGATCTTAGTTAGCTTTACTTAAACGCATCCTAAAGCTCGTTTAAAACGCATCTGTATGGCGTCATTTTCCCGTCATTTTCTCGTAGTGACTTGCTTAGACATGGTGTGTTTGGTAAAATCTCAATACGCATCTTGAATTTTATCTTGATGGGTTGAAATTTTGACACTACAGGTTTGACATTTTGAATGACGGGTTTAACTTTTTGCCCTACGCGTTTGGTAGCGATATTTTACGATAAATTAAACGCGCCATCAATTCCAACCGTGGTTCTCCAGTTCTTTCGACGAGTCCTATGGCTAGAAGCAAACGGGTACACGGTTCCTAGTCTATGCAGAACCGCTTATCAGTACATGTTTCCTCCGTACATGTATCTCGCGTGCTTTGCAAACTTTGAGCGATTCGTACAGCAGATTTTAACTTATTTACGTCAATTTGTGGCTGGATTTATCAGAAGATGTATTTAATTTAGTGTTTCTTCGCGGGATTCGTCTAATTTCTGCGCTTTTATATTGAAAATCTCGATATATCTAATGCCGAATGGACAATCGTCTTGAACTGGAACACCATTCCATTCTGATGGCATCATCGCGTATATATTTAACCTCGTTATCTTTGATTGGCAGAGATATGTTGGAAAAGCCATCAATGGCCAATCTGATTGGTTGAACTAATCTCATGATGCTTTGACGGTTGTGTACTATTAGACGACAGTAAAAAAGCAACATAACCTACGGATTTCCAGACTTTGGCTGTGGTCTGTACAAATTTTAATCTATGGATATATCGGAAACAAACTGGTCAGATTGTGCTCAAATTTTAATAAAGGCGGTTGTGTGATCATACATTAAGATTTAACAACCCTGGAAGTGATCAAAAGAAAAATTGTAGGCTGTGGGTTACAATCTCTAATAACTTGGATCTATCTGACGATGGAAAGTAAGTGATAACTAGATTGTTTGGTCGATGGCGTGTCATAGCAATCGACCACATTCACTACCCCAGGGTAGGCAAATGTAATACCAGAAATGTGGCTGCAATGCAACCATGAATCTTGACTTCATGACAGCAATGAACTCTGATGATTGACTTCAAAGATAAAATAAATTTAGAAGGCTTATCAACAAGGGGGCCAAGGGCCAGTAACGGTATCCTGGACGGTTATGGCAATAAGGGCTGCCAGCAGAGAAGGCCGCTACTATGTCAAAAAAGGCTGCCTATAAAATATACCGAGTGTGTACATACCTATCTATCAAAACTTTTCAAAATATTCAGTAGGTTGCCTGTATACCCTTATCTAACTTCCACTTCCTATTTTTCTTTTGAGATGAGGCAGACATAGAGGCGAACTGTCAAAATATCTCATCTGATGACGGTTGTTGCACAGAATTATAAAAAAAAATTCTGAATAGAAGTTCTAGAGCCAACTACTGCAGAATCCTTCCGCCAAATTTGGATATAATCCACCAAGCGGTCATGGAGAATATGCATTTTGGCAATTTATGTCCAGCCAACTAGGGTTGCAATCTGTCAAGTGGTTAATGAGGAGTAACGTTTTGACAATTTCTGCTAAATTTTTCATAGTCAGATTTTCACACAAAAATTTACTAATCAAAATTCTGTATGCATGTTCGGAAGCCGAAAGCATTAGGGTCCTTCCAGCCAAATTAGTTTGAAATCCGCCAAGCGGTTAATGTATGTATGAGACACAGCATCACACAATGATGTTCTGGCCAAAAGGTCAAAATCACTGATACGCATGGCAACCATCTGCTGTCCGCCATCTATCCGTCAACTTATTTTTTTTAACATGTTGACGGCTGGATGGCGGACAGCAAATGGTTGCATGCATATCAGTGATTTTGACCTTTTGGGCCAGAACATCATTGTGTGATGCCGTGTCATTATAAGGAGGCATGTGGCCAAGTTTAGGACCAGTTTGATCAACCAAACATGAGATATAAACAGAAAAGTTGAGCTAAACGCAAATCAGACGGTGCTCGGCGACTTGCATGGTATCACAATAGCTCATTTTACTTCGTAGGTGAGATAAAAATGGCCTCTTGTACTCTATAGTAACCTACAACATTTGTTTGAATTCCATCTACCGCTTTCGGAGGAGTTACATTACACAGAGACTGGCATGGATCGCTGTGAAAAATCTGGAGGTCTTAAGGGGAAATGATCTGTGAGAGCAGGGGTTAAAATTAACATGAGCGCGAGGTTAACAGAAATTGACCAGGGCTAGTACAATTTGTAACTGACCAACCCAATGGTAACAATTTGACATGTCAACTCTTTAATGGTCAAGGTGGTCAAAAAATTCCTCTACTGTGAACAGAGCAAGACGACTATTTTTGGAAATTTACCAGTAGATTGACTGGCTCGATAATTGAGCCAGTCATTTCAGTGATAAAATTAAAAAAATAGTCTTCCCTTGGTCTGTAAAGATTTGAAGGGCTATAGTAGAATCTAGTAATCACTAGTCCTATCTAAATGTAGTGGCTCATCTGGCTTAATTTAAAACTATTGAGAGGGTGTCAAATGATGTGCGAGAGTGTGGGCAGGACTATGGGAAATCTAGATAAATCTGGAAGACACCAATCTCTGACTACATAAAATAAATGTTGTCAGCCAATCCACAATCATATGGATAACCCACATACCAAATTTGGTTGAATTCCACCCAACTGTTTGGGAGGAGATAGCATGATGAATGGATGGAGACAAATGTATCCTAAATTTTTCAAAACAGTGAGATAAAGAAAGGACTCGAGGAGATTTTAAAGGTAGGTAGGTAATTAATTCAACGTTATCATACTAAAATTAAATTTTCTTTAACACTCATGCAGGGTTTTGCGGAGGCAGGGCCCTTGCACCATTTAGTGCTCTAAAATTCAGACCATCCAATCATTACCTTCACACATGGTTATCTTCCATGTATGTACTTGATCCAACATTTGTCAAAATGACCCATGATTTCTTGAGGAAGTGGGACAGTTCACCCCACTAAGCAACCGGATCGGCAGAACCCGGCTCATATCATCCAAAACCAGTTTCTGCAGTGGTGTTGAGAAATATTTATTTGCAGACCAAGAAAAGGCTATTATTGAAAATTTATCACTGGAATGACTGTCTCGATAACCAAGCCAGTCATTCCAGTCATAAATTTTCAAAAATAGTCTTCTCTTGTTCTGCAAATAGATATTTTCCTATCGGTCATTGGTGGTCTGACTTGAATCAGTCTTTCACTCTCCTGACATGCGCGATTCACTGTCCTCAGCGGTCATTCACCTGGAAACACCAACTCTCCACCGGAAAACTTTGAAGTCTAGATGCTCTCCGAGAGCAGCTGAGGCCAGGTATAAATAGGCTTAAGGGCTGTTTTGTTGTCTATGAAATTTAAATATTTTTTTACTGGTTTCCATAGAATTTTTTCTTTCAAACTTCACATCACCTGAGTTGTAACCACCATGCATGCCACCCAGAAAAATTAATGAATAATCCAGCATGCTTATCAGGTACCACAATGCATGTCACCCAACAAAATGAATGAATAAACTGGCATGATTATAATTGTGCTGGCTTATTCTAACAAATATTATCGGTGAGGTACGTGGTGGTATAGTGAATATCACTATGAGCGATGTACGCTGTACTCAGACAGAGTGAGATTATAGTAACTAATTTATTATTGTGGCGTGAGACTGAGTGGTGGCAAACACTTGACCGGGCAGTGCACCAGTATCATGTCAAAATACATGTAGCATTCTATCAGTATTTGTGTTGGTACACTTTTTAATAATTTATTACTACCACCGCTCAGTCTTCCTTATAGTTTTGCCCAATGGAGGAATCCAGTTTTAGCTATTCCCTGCCCATCTCTAGCTAAGCTCCACCCATGCTTTACCTGCATTGGGATCGATCTCTGTACTCTCTGAATCTCAAATTCCTGAAAACTATACATGTAAGCTGTTGATATGACTGCAACAACTCCTAGTCAAATTATTTTTAAAATATTCGACATAATTTTTATTAACCCTTGAATGGTCATGCCGACCAAAACTGGCCTCTGTTATGGCCTTGTGGAATGTCCATTTACAGGCCAAGAGAATAGAGTTTTTGAAAATTCACCACAAATGACTGGCTCAATGACGGAGCCAGTAATTTGTCATAAATTTTCAAAAATTGCATTCTCTTGGCCTCTAATTGGACATTCAATAAGTGGATATTAAAATTTTCTTCACCAAATTTGTCCATTAAAGGGTTAAATAGAATACATATAGTCAGTCATCAATTAAGTGTCTGTGAAGATTGACGAACTTATCTACGTCATTCATTATGTCATTGATTATGTTGTCATCCTTATGCATCATGTAGTTTATTATGACATCATGATTGATGGATAAAATGGAAAGGTCCATTATGTAATACTTATAATAACACCCTGTGTAATCATATTTGTTTCACTTTCTATTTCAGCTACTGTTGAAACATAGCCAGACCACAAACAAATGTTGCAAAAATAAACGTACAAAATCTGGAACAGTAGGACAAAAATTTGAAAGACCACTATCAGTAATATATGACCTGTGACCAGCAACATCATTCATCAACACAGACAGTAGCATAACCATAAAACACCGCTGATCACCAGCATGGGCAATATTATATAGGACCAAGATAATTTACTTTTGTTCTAGAGACTGGACTTGTATTGTTATTGATCATCGATAACAATACAAATCTCAAAATCAACAGTAAAGTAAACTTAATCTTGGTCCTATATAATATTGCTCATGCTGCTAATGAGTGGTGGTTTGCGCTACTGTTTGTGTTGGTGATTGTTTGAGCAAACTCTGCATTATATCAATATGGCAGCATTCAATAACAATGACATTAAACTTTTTAAGTGAATGAATAAACAATTTAATCAAATCCAAAATGACCTGGTTTGACTTATTTACTGTATGTAAGTAAAGGTTGTATGGTGTTTTCATCATTTCTTTGATCTTCAGTGGAACAAGGATTGAGAATTTTTTCCCACTGTGAACAGCGGAACAAGGTAGTTAAAGGTAAGTAAAGCTCCAGCTTTACAACCCTTTACTGTCCAATATTTGTCAAGAAAATGTAAATTTCTGCTGAACCCTTTAATGGGTAAATTTGGTCGAGAAAATTCCAATTGTCTCATAAAATGTCAATTTGCTGATCAAGAGTATTCTGGGAGCCAGTCATTCCAGTGATAAATTTTCAAAAATAGTATTCTCTTAGTCAGCAAAAGGGCATTTCTCAGGAACACTGCAGAGGCTGGTTATGGCTGATTTGACCATTGAAGGGTTAATAAATGCCCATTTGCAAGCCAAGGCAATTATTTAACATTTAGAACTGTAATGATTAGCTTGGTTATCAAACCTGTTATTCCAGTGGTAAAATCTTAAAGTAGTCTTCTCTTGGCCTGCAAATGATCATTTCTCAAGACAATTTGATTTCAGAGGCCAGTTTTGACCACTCACTGAGTCACGGTAAAAAAATAATTCTTGTTCTGCATATGGACATTTCTCAAGGCCACCACAGAACATATTTTCACCAGCTGGAGTGTTAAAGGGTCAATTGCTAAAATGTACAATTCTTATAACCCTGACTAACTACTAACTCTTGGTATGTTATTGGTATATCTAATCATGTTAGTTAGAGCTAATTCAATATAACAAACTTTAGCAGTTAATTAAATTCAAACGGCACAAATGATCATGGTGAATGCACCAAAATAACCCAAACTTCAGGGCAAACTCTTTGTCACTGATTGGAGAAGTTCACTCAATTTGTAGTGTACCAGCTTCAAGTTCATCTTCAAGTCTTTCCAGTAGTGGTGGCTTCCTCATCGTCAAACATGTCATCATCAGAAGATTCACTGTCCCCACACATTAGCTGTCTCACCATTACTATCAGTGTCTGATTCCACGTTTACAACGCCACGATGAGTGATATTTGGTTTAAAATATATGGCACAATATATATCCAGTAATATACTATATACATGTATTGTTAGGCCCTATGACGAGACAGCGGCTGTTATGGTCATACATGTACGCCGCCCTCAGACTTTAGTGCAGAAATCAAACACATTATTCATAGTTTCGCACATCCGGGCATCTTGAATTCGGCCGCCATTAAAGTTGGGGAAAACTTACTACATGCTAAAGAGGACTGCCCATACAAACTCATTGTTTAGATTTTCCTTGATGTTCAAACCGTTAAATCCTGAGTCTGAGAATCTGTAATAACCCTGTCAGGTATCAGAAAACATGAAATCATGAGTGAATTTCACAATATATTAAAGAAAATGTAATTAAGGTTTACCGGCCCATTGCTCGTAATGTTAAATTAGCCCCTCTGAAAATGGCGTATCTACCAGGGTATTATGGGAAATTTGATTGTGATGACGTCATTGTGATTCTATGAATATAATACAGGGTGGGAATATCGCCTCCAATAAGGGAGTACTTCTACTTTTGCATTAACAATTTCAAACGACAAGAGAAAATAATAAATTTGTTACGAATGTGTCAAAATTCTGGTGAATATTTTGAAACTAATTTGACTGAAAGCCAGCTTCCAGTCAAATTGCTTTAAAAATATTCAACATCATACATATATAATGACTGTAAAAGTGGAATTCTGGGATTTCAGGTTCAAATGGGTAAAATGTGGTAATTCATTGGTTTAGATTTGGGGCCTACTTCCCTGATAATGCAGGTTACTAGGCCAATATTGGCCCAGTAACCTGCATTATCATTTCTGTTTTAGTAAATGTGATGTCACCGATAATTAGAAAGTTATTGATTGTCGCAAGAGAGCCGCAGACACAAAATATATATATAATATCCATTTCGTCCTGGTCGCGAAAAAACAATGTTGAAGATAAACAATCCGATAAACTCGATCATCGACGCGTGTCTTTGTTTACAGTTTTCGAGATAACTAACTTGAAGCACTGCCAGTAATAAGCCTGAGTTAAGATGCTGAAGCGGTCAAATATATAGGCATCACACTTTCCGATTGGCAGTTTCGTTATTCCGTGTTATCGGTCTAGTTTTAGTCTGTGGCGTACACGAAATGTGCGTAGATTGATGAATTGCACACACAAAAATATGTTATTTTCTAAACAGTTGACGCCATCTTTGCTAGATCTGATTAAATATGCGTGTATTCTCGACCAATCAGACGGTGATACCCGTTGCCGAAAACGGGTAATAACGTTATGTACTCGGATACTCCTGGAGTGAGTTCAGGAAGGCGAATGTTCGGCGAACGTTCGCGATCTACGCGGTACAGTGTTCAGTATATATAATGGAAAACGTTTTTCGCGGTCCTGAACGCACCCCAGGCACGGGTAAAACAACTATGTACTCATGTGCATGTCTATGTAAAAGCGGAGATTTTCGGTTACATATTATGTATGAAATAGCGAAATCGAAAACAACCGAATGTCAGGTTTGCAGATTTTGTAAATCGCTTCCATTTCCGTTATAAGACAAATTTGGCATAACACACTAGCTGCAACTGGTGCATATATTGTTCTAAAAAGTTATGCCTATTACGTCGGCTCAAATTAAACTATATTGTAATAAACCCATCTTATTTTATTCAACCAGATTTCAAAAGAAATTGTGGATTAAAAATGTATTCAAATATACGCGCAGTCATCACACTAGCTTCATACTCAGTAAAGAATACCCAGGTGCGGAGTTCACACACGTCCATTTTATACAAAATTAGAATTGATTACGATGATGACATTTCGACAATTATCATTTACAGCCACAAAAAAGCTAAAGGCGGCTCCAATTGCAATTTAAATTTACATGTACGGGTCCTTGACAGACTATAGACCGATTCCACTTTATGTTTAATGACGCGTAGTAAGAATCTGTAGCGTTAATGAATACATTTGATTGCGCGTTTGACTTTTTCCGTGACAGGTTTAAAATATTTCATGATACGTTTAACATATTGTAGGACGGGTTAGACTTTCCGTTAGACGCGCCTATAAAATAAATAAAATGGGTTTGGTGTTTGGCCACGCCTGGAAACGCTACGAGTTTTTGACGCGTTAAAGACGCATTTTTGTTTCGTTTTTGCTTCGTCAAACAGTAAAGCTAACTAAGGTCTGTACTGTACATAAGCGCTTTGGTGCTGTCAATGATAGGATACGTAAGTTAAGAACATTTATCACACTTTTTGCGGTTAATCTATATAGGAGGTAAAAATTTATAATTGTTATAATTTGTGCAGTAGCCTCGAGTATATACTATACGGTAGAGTCGCCTATGATTTGTGGACCTAATATACTGGACTCGGGAACTCAAAAAATTACTCTATATGATCATAACATAATAGTGATCAAGTATTATGCATTCTATCCGATCTGCTTAATGATTATCCAATTTGCTAAAAAAAATTTGTTGAAAGGAGTCGGTTTGTACAAGGAAGTATCGTGATTTCGATGATATTTCTCACTGTAAATATTGATTTTTTGCTCTGCGCGATCGCAAAAACCTGTCAAGATGTCCTGCTGGTCTTATATGCTACCGGACATTGAGAATGTTTCCCGGACATGTCCGGAATATGGCCGTTTCGGGAGCCCTGGTGTGTACTATTTTAAGAAATCATACCACACGTGATATGTGGAAACCGTAAAGAACTCAACACAGGATGCAGTCCATCTAGTCTAAAAGATGTCGTATTAAACAGCTACAATTTTCAACAGTTCCATTTTCAAGATGTTGTACCTTTGACAAAGATTTCTCAAACCATTTACAGCAAGAAAATTAATGTTTAAAATCATTCCAATGTTAAATTTAAGAAAGATGGCATTTTCCCTCCTTTTGACCTGCAAATGGACATTCCACAAAACCAATGCACTTCATCATGAAAGGGTTAACACTTTAATGGGCAAACCATTAGGGCTGGACTGTATACCGGTTTCACACCGTCTCATGGTTTTTTATGGCGATGGTTTAAAAACCATTACGAAAATAAGGAACCGAAAAACTGTCCGTGAGATAGCTATTGCATGAAATCTGGTGACTGTCCTAAACTAGTTTGTTCTTGACTTGCAGTTTAACATTATCATCAAGTGGGTAACCATTTGCTACTAGGGCCATAAAATAGTCGTCTATAACTACATGTATTAGCCGTGGGAAAGCAAGGGTGTTGGTAAAATCCCAACAAATCGGCCGAGGATGACACTCGGCAAATATGATTTGATTTTCCAGCAGTGAATTTTACACGAAGTACGCTCTGTGGTTTCGGGGTAAGATTGAATAATTTGAAAATTTATAAATTTCCTCTTTGTAACAAATAATCCTTTTTCCAAATGGAGTTTGTACTATGTTTAATTAGGATTCCAAATGTGGCACGATACAAAAAAATTCAAGAAACGCGCTACGAAAAGAGTGACGCTATACAATTAACCTCCCAATCCAAACATGCCATTATTTCCCTTACATTTCGACAAACATAAAATGATCCAGCACGGAATAAGACATACAAGACAAATTGCTTGAATGCCCGGAAAATGAAACCGATTAAGTTGCTTCTTACGTTGGTGGAGCAGTTGCAAGTAAAAGAAACCGTAGCCTCTCAAATATGAGCAGGCGTAATGTGATTGGTTGTTAACAAATTCTTTCGCCGGGATGTTCACTACTATTGATTTTATGAATGAAATTCCTGTAAATCGTAGTATTTTTAACACATGACTTTTTTGCTCGATTGACATCGTTTTGTTTTACGGACCGGCCCGGTCCTTTTCGTCTTCGTATATCTTCCACGAATCATTGCGTTTATGTTGTCAAATTAACATAATCCCTTTATTATATGACATATGAACCTCGAAAAATAGTCAAACACAGATTTTTGTGAGAATTCTTGGTGCGATTTCCGGCAAATTACTACCCTTTAGTTACGTGCTGAATGACATTCACACACGTGAATGACAGTTTATTGAGGAGTATTACTAAATACTGAGTATTTGAATACAAACACATGATATACTAGACTAGATCATACTGTAGGTGGTTATATGAACTCTAACCATAGCAGCGCAACTCTACTAGGAGCCTAAGCTCGCTCTCATATCCGGGTTCCTACTTACATGCGTTAGATTTTACTATGCTTTCGAAACGAAAATAGTGACCTAATAACAGTGTTGAAAATCAACACTTTAGCAGTTAGTGTTATTTTCAGGACATCACATGAACCAGACTGTTTATTTTATTTATTTTAACCACTATTTTGAGATAGATAGCGTCGAAGTGAACAGTCGTATGTAGTTACCGTTCTAATTTCGTGGCAATTTACGTCAGTTGTCAAATCGCAGAATACATGTATTGTAGCTAATGAAAACGCTATATTTTCATATTACAAATTATTTTCAATCATTCTAACCAGTTAAACTGGTATTTCGTTAATACCTGTTTAATTAGTGATACTGTCACCGGCTTTCTTTTAGGCCAAACCGCCCAGCCCTACAAACCATCCAAACCAGCCTCTGCAGTAGCCTTGAGAAATGTTTATTTGTACGACAAGAGGTAAATTTACTACTTGAAGTCTGTCTCAATAACTGAGTCAGTCATTCTAGTGGTAATATTTCACAAATAGTCCTCTCTTGGCCTGCAAATGAGCATTCAAAAAGCAAGTATTTTGATTTTCTTGAGTAGCAAATTGTTCAGGTTTAGTACTAAATAAATGAGAGAAATTAATTGATACATGCTTGCATATTAAAATGTCGAATTCTTATTGTCTTACTAGGAGTTCAAACGATATCTGAACCCAGCCTCCGCCTCACCTCGTCACACCTTAGCAAGAAGTGCATCAAAGAATTCCTTGAACACAACTGGTCAGTCATATAATTCTGTGGATTCTAGAGAGAAAACGCCATCTACTGGCCGCAGAAATAACAGCAAACCACCACAAGCTCGTACCCCGGTCACTGGACACAAACAACTGCAGCATAGCATGCAGGTATGTGAATAATCTTAACGCTGATTGTCTTGGATTTTTTCCCACCAAAAACTCACACACTAATTAAAGCAATAGGATTTTAAAATGTCTTCTCCAGAACCAGTGAACTGAATTTAACCAAATGTGGTTGGAAACATCTTTGGGCCATAGGGATCCAACATTGTTCAAATAAAGCTGATCTGCCAATTTGGCCGTGGCACTCTTAGATTTTGGTCGATTTTAAGATTTTAAAAACCTATATAAAACCAATTTCGGCTTCAAAATCCACCAAGTAAAAAGATCCAATATGGCCACCAAGCACACTACATTTTGATTGGACCACGGCAGCCATATTTTTTTACGCATCAACTTCTCTTGAACAAACTTTAATGGGCCTTAGTCCCTAAAACTATTTCCCAAATTTGGGCCTAATCCGTTCTGCGGTTCTAAAGAAATGGTTTTCACAAAAATTAGGCCATCTAAGATGGCCGTCGAAACATATGGCCAATCAAGTTCCCTTGGGCAAACTTTGTTGAGCTATGCCCCTAGATGCTGTTTCATCAGATTTGAATCAATCAGCCAAACGGTTTCAGAGAAGAAAATTTTTTAACATCTTTCCTAAAATCCGCCAAAATCCAAGATGGCCACCGGCCAAATTGGCCGATTGCCTTCATTTGAACAAACTTGGATCCCTATGCCCTAAGGATGCGACCTGCCATATATAATTGAAATCAGTCCAGTGGTTCTTGAGAAGTTGTTTAAAGAAAAAGTTGACGAATGGTCACCACGGCATTAGCTCACTTGGCCATTCTGACCAGGTGAACAAAAAACTGAAGTAGTCGCAGCTCAAACTTCTTTAGACATCCATCGGCTTCACCCTAATAGAGTGACGGCTTCACCCTAATAGAGTGACCGTGACTCTTAAGTGGTGGTATGTAATATCTTCTAATGTATCTATTGAACTTCTCAATCAAGGGAGTTAATTTCTGTAAAAAGTGAAAACTGGTCATTTTGCCCCTAAGACGTAACCTTGACCGTAGATTTTTTACACAAAAATTAACAGCTGGCTCCAGGACCTCTAGGTTAACAAGCTATTCATGCATGGTGGAGATCTGATGAAAAATGTAGATGGAGTCACATTCATACTTATAATTTCCTATAGGCCCCTTTTTGATCATGGTAAACCTGGTATCTCGAAAGCCATTGGACTGATCCAAAATAAAAGTAATAGCATTCTGGGACAATGTAAGTACTAGAAGCTGACAATTTGCAATTGGTCGATTGAAAACTGTAGATGCGGTGAACAAAAATTTACGGAAAATCAGAATAAAGACCTAGTAAGAAAACGATAATGTGCATTAATTTGCATGCAGATTAAGAGAGCTTTAACATGCTTTTATTCACAGCCTGATGATGAAGATTATGATGATGATAACGATGATGATGAGAGTGATATTGAAGATGATGACATAAGTGATGAAGCGCCTTCACCTAGAACACCACAAGTTAAAGTGACACGAGTCAAATGACCAAGTAATTGTGAATCAAGTTATAATTTAAGTTTTTACATTGACAGATGTATTGTTTCTGCATGACTTAACGGCATGAGTGGACCAAATGGAAAAATATTGTTAATTGACTGCTGAATTTTTACAGACGACGTATTCCAGGGGTTATATCTCCGGACCTACTAAATGTTTTGAAAACAATTTGACTGAAAGTTGTTGGTGGCTAAGTAGCCACCAACTACTTTCAGTCAAATTGTTTTCAAAATATTCAGCAAGTCAAGAATTTTTGCTCATTGAAATTATTGTCTGGTGGCTTGCAGCAGCTAGACAATTAACTGTCTCACTGCACCATCAAACAATAATCTCAATGGGCAATAACTCTGGAACTGCTGAATATTTTCATATTAATTTGACTGAAAATTGTTGGTGGCTTTGCCACGGGCCACTGTCAGGCAAATTATTTTCAAAATATTCAGCTTACCCAGAGTTAAACGTCATTGAAAAAGTAGTCTGTAGAAATTCAGCAGACAGACAGTTAAAGTTGAGTCTGTTAAAGCTTATAAATGTTTAAAGTAACAAGGATAAATTTGTTCAATACCCATGTTGTTGACATATTTTTCAGGCGGGCCGCCATACGGTCAAAACTGTCTATTTTGGAAACAATGTTACTGAAAGCTGTTGTTGTTGCGTTTTAGTTTTTGACAGTAAAATTGGCATATGTCTTTGGGACCCCTCGGACACGCATCAACCCAAGTTTGGAAAAGATCACTCCATTATCTAGTTATTGAAAAATAGTTTGAAAATGTCTATTTTGAAAACAATGTTGCTGAAATCTGTTGCGTTTTAGTCTTTATCCAGAAAATTGGCATATGTGTTTGGAGAAGATTTCACTAGTAGAACAAGAGTTATTGAAGAGTGCGTAAGATGTCTATTGTGTAAACTGTTGCTTAAAGCTGTTGCTGTTGCATTTTAGAACACAAAATTTGCACATGTGCTCGGGATCCTACGAGCATACATCCCTCCAAATTTGGAGAAGATTCCTCCTTTAGAACCAGAGTTATTAAGAAACGTGTCTTAAGAACAACAACAGCAACAACAACAGCAACAACAACAACAACAAACACTCCATGCTCGCATATACCCTTGTGTCTAGCGACGCAGGTAAAAATGTGCAAATTCTTCAACAATTTAGTGGACCATATTAAATTGACACATCAAATTTTGGCAAAATTAGGCTTGCACGATTATGTGATTAAATCTAAAATCGCGATTATGTTTTAAATTGTGAAGTTATATGATTAAAAATTAAATAATCGAATAATCGTGAATATTTTCTGTTGCATAAAATATTTCAAAACCTATGCCATCAGTCATGAAAAATGACATTTTGCTTAGTGAATGCATGCCAATTTGCAGGGCAAGAGAAGACTATTTTTGAAAATGCATTACTGGAATGATTCTCGAGCCAGGCATTCCAGTCATGCATTTTCAAAAATAGTCTTCTCTTGCCCTGCAAATGGACTTTTCTAAACACTATTGCAACTTTCGTCATTGATTTTCTTTTGTTGCTATCTTTTGGTAATTTGTATCCAAGCTGATTAATCGAGTAATCACGATTATTTTTTAATAATCGTTCGTGATCAATCTATGCAATAATCGCACAAGCCTAGCCTAACTTGGCCATGCTCTTGAAAGAAATCCTAGCTTGAATTTGATAGACTAGCATTAACATAGCGTAGCTTCGTTATATACATATCTTGTTCTATCTGTTTTGTGTTATTGTGAAATTTGTATGTATACTTCTAGTCTTGGTAGTTTTATTTAAAGTGTTACTGTAGCTAAAAATTAAATATTCCTTTTTTATCTATGCTCATCAAACTACAAGTCATCGTATAAGTTCATCTTATGACAAAACCGGTATTTCTCCTACGAATGTATAAAAAAAGTGAGACCTCTATTTTTAATTACAACATGCAACTTGATGGTCTGTCAAATTTTGTACATTTCGAATAGAGCTGCCTACGTTACAACTCACAACTATAGCTGGTCACACGTGTTCATGGTTAAGTGTTTGACTGCTGCTAGCCACCAGACAATAATTTTAATAGGCGATAGCTCTCGGCCTGCTGAATATTTTTAAAACTAACTTAGCCACCAAGAACTTTCAGTCAAATTGTTTTCAAATTATTCAGCATATTCTTCTTGTTATTCTAATGAAGAGTTTGAAAGTAGTTTAACTTGGAGCCATTGCTGCCTAGGAGACACTGGAGTTTCAAGTGTTAATAAGTACATGACTGTTACCAGACACATGTTTAGAAAACATACCTGGTCATGTGATCGTTACGATGTATGCATCTTTATTACATCAGCTATTTTAGAATTGAAGATACAATTGTCTTGGCTATTTCATTAGTTAGGTCCAAAAGATGCCTTTATATGGCAGCGGAATCGTCTACATATATCATTTCATCACCAGCATTTTAATGTCAACATTTCAGAAGTCGATCGAAGATACAATTGATGAACTCGACCTGCTACTCAAGTATGACATCGTAATCAATTATGTCACATGTAGGCTGATGTCACAATCATTGCTGACAGAAATACTCTGTTATGAAGATGGAATAGTCTCAAGTGTATGACCTGTATGTGTTTGATGGAATATACTATTTTATAAAGATTTTGTGGTATATTTTGAAACTAATTTTACTGGGCTGGCAGCAACAGCACCCAGTCATTAGTTTCAAAATATTCAACAGGTTACCTTGCTATTGGGCTTCTGGGAATTCAGTGTTTGATCAATCTCAAATGGGCCAAGCGTGGGTGGAGCCTAACTAAAAATGGGGGTGGGGGCATAGCGAGAAATGGTTTCCTTTATTACATTACTTTTACCAGGCACATGATGAAAAAAATTGCCTGTTATGATCTATGCATATTTATTACATCAGCTATTTTAGAATTGAAGATACAATTGTCTTTGCTATTTCGTTAGCTAGGTCCAAATATGCCTTTTACAAGGCAGCAGAATTGTTTACAGATATCATTTCACTGCCAGCATTTTAATGTCCACATTTCAGAAGTCGATCATTGTGTACATCTGTTGTTAAACTTACTCTATATATACTCTACTCAATAAAAGAACAACATACAGCCAGTATCATTTTGCTGCTGGCTGATTCTCAAGTCCGTCATTAACAACATACACCCAGTATCATTGTGCTGGCTGATTCTCAAGTCAGTGATGAACAACATACACCCAGTATCATTGTGCTGGCTGATTCTCAAGTCAGTCATGAACAACATACACCCAGTATTGTTGTGCTGGTTGATTCTCAAGTCAGTCATGAACAACATACACCCAGTATCGTTGTGCTGGCTGATTCTCAAGTCAGTCATGAAAAACATACACCCAGTATCATTGTACTGGCTGATTCTCAAGTCAGTAATGAACAACATACACCCAGTATCATTGTGCTGACTGATTCTCAAGTCAGTCATGAATCATACACCCAGTATCATTGTGCTGGCTGATTCTCAAGTCAGTCATGAACAACATACACCCAGTATCATTGTGCTGGCTGATTCTCAAGTCAGTCATGAACAACATACACCCAGTATCATTGTGTTGACTGATTCTCAAGTCAGTCATGAACAACATACACCCAGTATCGTTGTGCTGGCTGATGCTCAAGTCAGTCATGAACAACATACACCCAGTATCGTTGTGCTGGGTGATTCTCAAGTCAATCTGTGACTGTGGCTTTATGATTATTATGCTACTAGACCGGTCCAAGGGTCGTTTTCCAACTTAGCATTTTGTATTTTAATTTTTTGTTATATTTAAATATTGTGTACCGTTATGCAGGACATGTAAGCCTTTATGCATTATACACATGTTATTGTATTAAGCTGTGATTGTATTGGTGCCATGACATTGCTTATGGTTTGAATGTTAACCTTGAAATCCTACACGATTTATGTGGCATAATTGTTTATGAAGTTGTTATTAATGTAGTTATTACCCTCGCCCCGTAAGGTGAAGAGGGTATTGCGACCGAGTCTATGTGTCTATCTGTGTGTGTCCGGAGCTGTATCTAAAATACTACTGATCCGATTTGGTTCAAACTTTAACACAGCAAAGGAACTTGCCGTGCAAGAGGATTTCTAGACTGTGGCCATGATGCGGATAAAAGAACCTGGATCTAGATTGGATCAAATTATGGATCTGTGGATATCGTGGAAACTACTGGTCTGATTTAGCTCAAATCTTAACACAGGAAAGGGTGTGACTTCTTCTTTTCGATCGCTGGTATCACACTTGGAGAGCCGTTCTCAAGATGGAATCTGTGGTTTTCTGCAGTTCTTCCACAGGCCCATACAGCTTTTCAAGAAAGGAGGTTGACAAAGGCCAGATCTCTTCTCTCAGCAGCTGATACGTACTGCAACATTGAAGTATGTGCTCTGTGGTCTGTTCTGCTTCTCCACAAGGACAAGCAGGCGATGTCGTAAGGTGGAACCGCCTGTACATGTGTTGGTTTAGTCTGTTATGTCCAGTTCTGAGACGAAAAATGGTCACTTGCTCTGGCCTCGAGAGATGATGGTAGGCATCTTCTGATTGAGGTGTTCTATAGAGTGACTTGATGATAGTCTTCATCTCTGTATGCGTAACCATGTTTTCTGTCTGATTCTCTTCTGCACCCACCTTTGCCATCTTGTCTGCTTCCTCATTTCCTTGGACTCCACAGTGTGAGGGGATCCACTGCAATGCTATCCGAAAGCATTTGATGGTTTGTAGTTCTTCTTCAAGGGTGTGACAATACACACCCTTGTGCGGGATCCTGGAAATCAGAAAAAATGTATGTCTGGAAAATGAAAACCTTTTACAATGTGACAAAAACGAGAGAGCGAGGGTCTGCAAAAATCTTGATTGCCCTTGTTTCTTTCATATAAGATTGGCCTAATTAACACATTTTATTCTGTGCTCAGCCACACATGTTCAAGCAACCACTTGTCTTATATAACCACCTGCCTTATATGACCACCTGCCTTATATGATCACCATCTTAAATGACCATCTGTCTTATATGGCCATCTGTCTTAAAGAATCACCTGTCTTATATGACCACCTGTCTTATATGATCACCTGCCTTAGATGATCACCTGTCTTAAATGACCATCTGTCTTATATGATCACCTGCATTAAATGACCACCTTTCTTGTATGATTGTGTCAACTTAACACCTTAATGATCAAGTCAGCCAAAATGGCCTCTGCAGTTGTCTTGAGGAATGTCAAGAAAAGCAGGTCAAGAGAAAATGCTTTTAGAAAATTTACCACTACAATTCCTGGCACGGTAACTGAGCTGGTCATTCTACTGGTAAATTTTCAAAAGATTGTCTTCTCTTGGCCTGCAAATGGACATTGACTAAACAAAGCTTTTGAGCTTCCTAACTAAAATATTCTCCTGACCCAAACAAAGACATTTGTGAGATGTGTGGGTCAAGAGAATATTTTTGAAAACTTTTTACTGGAATGACTGGATCTGATACTGAAGCAGTCATTCCAGTGATAAGTTTGTAAAATATTATTCTCCTGGCTAGCACATTGACATTTCTCGAAACCACCACAGAGGACATTTTCGAGCAACTATTCTACTTCGAATAATACTTACCAGATGTACTATTATGATAATGTCTATTATCTAGTCTAGCTCAAAATAAACAATTAAAACTCCGCACTCTCCTGGTCCTGCCCCTACTGTGTCCGGGAATACCATAGCCGCAGGTACCGAGTCAATTCCCAATCACAGTCAGATTCGTCTATTTTGCGTTTTTGTCAAGTCGCAATTTTAGTGTGCTCAAATTTTCGTTAATTTAAGCGGTTATCGGTGGTTGAAAGGATTTACATCGGTGGCTTCATGGAGGAACTGGGGAAATCATCACAGGGGCAGGTTGTATCAATCTAGAATTTATTCATTCGTGCCATAATGACTGTTTGAAATTTCCTTAAATTGGCACATTGTTTTAAAATGTTAGCCATTGTTGGAGTCGCTTCTGTACCCGTTAACTTTTAGTTTAATTCGGGTACTCGGTTAATTTTCTCTTGCGACTCGGTTCCTCTAAAGAGGAATGCGCCCTTGGCCAAGATGGCGGCGCCCATGTATTATGTCGTTCTTGGCTTGGTGTGTCTATGCACTCTGTTTATCGCCGATTTTAGCTTTCGCTTCGTTGTCGAGGGTGTTTGTAGCGATCGGCGATGTAGCCTTGGTTATTTAACGCTAGTTAAAGGCTGAGTTGTGTGTTTTTAAAAAATTTTCACTCAAAAAAGTTTCAAATATTTCCTGCCTAAGAACTTGATTATCATTAATTTAAGAGAAAGTTAATGTGTTTAAGAAATCTTAACTATCAAGTCGATTGTGCGTATTGCTCGTCATCATTTGTCATGTGCAGCGTTTTAATTTTTCTCTGTGTTCGCAGAAACCTAAGAATCCGGACACGTTGTGCCAGAAGTGCAACAGGTTCATGAAGCGGAAGTACTTGGGACATCACTGTGTGGCGTGCGCTCAGTGTAAGGTCGGCAGCCCTTGTGATGTGTGCGTGAAGTGGTCGTCGGCAATGGTGGCAGAGTTTGACAGGGATCGACGTGCGAGGCTGGAGAGGATCGCGAAGGACAAGGCAGCGAAGTTGCAGCAGGCGTCTCTTATGGGACTTGAAGGTCGTCTGAATGAACGAATGGATTCAGCGCTGGGCGTATGGGCGGCCCAGTTCAAGGCGATGTTTGACTCATTGCAGTCCACGGTCCCGGTGAGGCAAGCTGGTGCAGGACAACCATTAGGTGGTCCGGCTAGTTCTGCTGAGGGTCATGCACCTGCCCCTTCTCTGTCCTTGGCTCAAGAGCCGACGGTAGAGGAGGAAGATCTGCTGCTAATGGAGGATTCCGGCATGCCAGATCTTTCGATGACGGCAAGGCCTAGTACGTCCCAGGGGTCGCCCTCGGGATTTGTACGGGTTTGCCAGGCGGATGGTGATGTCGACGTTCCGTCTGGCATATTCCATCCGCTATTTGTGCAACCGGAAATGCCGGCGGAGCCGTGTTTTGCGGTTCCTGCTGGTATCCCGGCGGCGTTAGGTGCGGCTCCTATCGGAGTGACGGTACCAGCCGTAGTTAAGGCGGTCGTAGTCCCGGATCCCGTGCGGGAGCCGATGGATTGCGGGGAATCCGTGTCTGGCGATTCGTTAGACACTGGTGCCGCCGGTAGTCACGTTATGGATGCGCTCTGTCCTGGCAGAGACGCGTATCATAGCGCCCAGCATGGATCGTCGGTGGCCCTCTCATCTAAGGGAGAGAGGGAGGATGAGAACGGCAGTTCTTTGATGGACGAGTCCGTTTTCTGCACCGAAGCTGAATGGGTGCAGGTCCTTGGATGGATGACCAATCATCTCGGGTTGGCATCTGATCTAGGATCTCAGCGCGATCCGGCGATGGAACAGATGTCAGAGCGTGCGGCTAGCGCTCTGTCAAGTGGCTCTTCTGCCATGCCGACACTCCCATTGGATACGCAGACTTCTGACATGTTGGAAGTTGCGGCATACCGTCTGGTTCAGCCAGACTATGGATTACCAAAGGCCCCGAAGGGGATAAGGAGTAGGGTCCGTTTTCCGGAGCTGGCCTATCATCAGTACGCCCGGGTTCCACGGCTTTCCGTTGCGGAACAAGAGGCACTGAATAGGCCGTTAGCTGGGAAGGCTAAGGGGCGGTCACGTCCTTTGGTTTCGCAGACCAACAAAGACCCGTTCAATGAGCTTACGCTCATTGAGGATGCGGCGAGGGCAGCCATGGCTGCGCTGTCGCACGGGTGTACCGTCTTGCAGGGTATGCTGGACTGCACGGCGGAAGGCGGACAGGTGCCAGAGGCTGCTCCCGGAGTAATTCTGGACACCATGCGCCTGTCTCAGGATTGCCTGGCCAGGGTAATCACTAGAACGTTGGCAGAGCGACGGAGAATGGTTCTCGATTGTGTAGAACCAGGACCGGAAATGAGGGCTGCATTATCTTCTGCGCCCTTCATTGGTCCAGGCTTGTTCGGCGGCTCGGCACGACAAGCACTCTCCAAGGTTGCGTCAATGGTGGCGGAGCAAGAAGTGGTCGGCAAGTCGTGGAAGTCGACAAAGAGGACTCAGCCGCAACAGTCCTACCGTCAGCATAGACAGGAGCAGCAGAGGCAGCGTCCTAGATCGCCCTTCCGTCCTTCTGGCCGTGATGCCCATAGGCCATCCGGATCGCAAGGACCTGGCCGTTCGTCCTCATACAAGTCCTCTAGTAAGAGGCCGTATGAGGAAGACAGGAAGGGTGGCGGTTCGGGCCGAGGCGGCTACCATAAGGATAGCCGTGGGGCTCGTTCCTGACGGGTTTCCGGCGGAACCACTACCGATAGCTTCGGAGACAGATGGAGTCGAGAATCTTCACCCAAGCGATTTAGCGTCTTATCGGCTAATCTTGACCGACTATTGTGTGCAGATTCCTTCCGTCGGAGGCAGACTTCAGCTATTCCTAAACCAATGGGAACAGGTCGTGCGCGACTGTTTAGTTTGTCAGTGGATAAGAAACGGCTACGATCCGGACTGGCTCATCCATCAATCGTTAGTTCCGTTAACCTCGACTCCAATATGGACTCCTGTTCCAAGGGAATCAGATCGTCTAGGCGCCATTCGGTCAGAAATACAATCTCTTCATCAGAAGAAGGCCATTCATTTAGTCAAGGATCAGTCTTCTCGGGGCTTCTATTCGATCATGTTCCTCATTCCGAAGCGTACCGGAGGATGGAGACCAATTCTCAATCTCAAACCGTTGAACAAGTTAATTCTTTCTCCCAAATTTCAGATGGAGACTGTTGCAGCAGTAATGACAGGGCTGAGGAAAGGCATGTGGGGAGTGTCGATAGATCTGAAGGATGCATATTTTCATATTCCAATGTCAATTCCTTTTCAGAAGTACCTTCGCTTTGCATTCCAAGACAATGTTTGGGAATTCAATGCTCTCCCGTTCGGCCTGACCACAGCTCCGAGGGTCTTCACCAAGGTGGTTCTCGCCATGACTTCTTTACTTCGCAGGAGAAACATAGCTGTTCACACGTACATAGACGACTGGCTGCTGAAGGCGGGGAGTCCAGTCACTCTGCGCAGCAATCTGCAGGTAGTCCTAGCCTTATTAAAGGATCTAGGTTGGATTGTAAATCTAGAGAAATCAGAACTGACTCCATCCCAGGAGTTTGTCTATCTGGGAATTTTTTTCAATCTCAGGGACGGCGTAGCTTTTCCGGCGGAGAGCAGAGTCAAAAGCCTGATTGCAGTTTTGGAGTCGGTTTCTCTAGGAGCCTATCTGTTTCTCAGGATACTGGGGTTACTAGTATCTCTGGAGAGGGTGGTTCCATATGCGGCACTCGGGCGCAGGCCAATTCAGATGTATCTAATGTCATTCTGGTCTCAGAAAACGGATCCGTTATCTCTGAGGATTCCAGTCAAAGAACCGTTGATATTCCACCTTCAGTGGTGGTTATCCGAACAGAATCTCCTGCGAGGTGTTCTGCTACAACCTCCTCAACCTCAGATGTCCATCTTTACGGATGCATCGTTGACGGGTTGGGGAGCGGTATTGGACAATCAGTCAGTGTCAGGGGAATGGGATCGGACCAATGCGCAGAAACATATCAATGTGCTCGAACTACTAGCGGTGGTATTAGCACTTCGAAAGTTCGAGAGCCTGATTCAAGGCAAAGTTGTCCTAATAAGGACAGACAACTCGACAGTGGTGTCTTATTTGAACCGCCAGGGCGGGACGAGATCACCAGAGTTGTGTATGATGGTTTGGAACCTTCTGCTGTGGTGCCAAGAGAAGAATATTATTCTTCGGGCAGCACACATTCCAGGAAGATTGAACATCCTAGCGGATGCTCTCAGTCGAAGGACGGTTTGTCGTCCGACGGAATGGCAGCTCAACCAATCGGTAGCGGAGGTTCTATTCAAACAATGGGGCAAGCCAAATGTCGACCTGTTTGCGATGAATCAAAACGCAAAGATGGTCACTTACGTGTCACCGATCCCAGACCCGCTAGCCTTAGCAGTAGACGCACTGGCAATAAGTTGGGAGGGGATGTACGCATATGCGTACCCTCCAACAATTCTCATCCCGAAAGTTCTGGCAAAAATAAGAGAGGAGGAGTGCCAGGTACTACTGATCGCCCCGTATTGGCCAGGCCGATCATGGTTTACGGATCTGCTGGACCTTCTGGTCTGCAATCCAGTCTCTCTGCTAGACGCCAGAGATCTAATCTCTCAGAACAAGGGTCTGTACCTCCACGACAGACCGGAAATGTTCAAATTGACTGCATGGATGTTGTCAAGCAGCGTGCAATTGAGGGTGGCTTTTCTGAGCAAGCAGCGAAGTTTGTTGCTTCAGCCAGAAGAGTTTCAACCACAAAGACATATAATTATAGAATCAACAAATTTGCACAGTGGTGTGAGAGAGGAGATATTAATCCCTTTTCTGCATCTGTTCAACACGTAGCGGATTTTATCTGTCATTTATACGAAGTTGACAAACTTGTACCTTCTACCCTAGCAGCATATAAGTCTGCATTAGCTTCAGTCATTCCCAGTCTCACTGTTGAAGGAGTGGAGAATGACACCTTGAATGAAGTTATCAAAGGTATGAGCAATCTGCGACCTAGACAGCCAATTCCTATCCCATCATGGAATCTATATCTTGTTCTACAGGTTTTAGGACAAGCTCCTTTTGAACCGATTAGATCTATTGATATTAAACTGTTAACTATTAAATCAGTTTCTTGGTTGCAGCAGCGTCGGCAAGAAGGAGAAGCGAAATTCATGCGCTTTCTGCCGAACAAGACCGTTTTGTCGTAACGGGTGAAGGTTTACGACTACTTCCACGTCTTTGTTTCCTGTCAAAGAATCAGTCACTTAAATATCCAGGACAGCCGATCAATTTGCCAAGTTTAACTAGACATGACCCAAACTCTTCTGTTTGGTGTCCTGTCAGATGTCTTAAAATGTATAAGAAACGTACTAATGAGTGGAGGGACGACCCGAAATCTCTGTGGTTATGTCTCAAAGCTCCCCATTTACGGGCCTCGAAAGATACTATTTCTCGTTGGATAGTTGACGCTATTAAGATGTCACACAAAATCGCTACAGGAAAGCAAATTGATCATGCGAATGCCCATCAGGTCCGAGCACTAGCAGCATCATCGGCCCTTTATAAGCGTGTCTCATTAGAGGAGGTGATGTCTGTAGCACAATGGCATGCCGAGTCGTCATTCACTGATTTCTACCTTCGCGACATCTCCAGCTCACTTAATCCGGTAGCCGTCGCCAATCTGTCAAACCTAAACTAAGCCACCGCACACATCACTAAAGTCTTCTGCCTACACTGAACAAACGGTATGCACATGACTGAGTACGACCGTGGATTGGGCCGAGCTCCTGTGATGATCAAGAAAAGATCAAGCACTCAAAAATGGTGAGTGTTTACATTAATTAAGTGACTATAAATATATTTACTTACAGTCGAAATACCAGACTGCTTAGGTAAATAGTCTGGTACAAGAGTATTCTTATCCTGTCAACCAGACATTAGACTCATTCCAATTTGAAAATCTAGTCGATATACTGATATTTTTTCAAAGTTAGAAGTTGTAGTAGCTTCTTTGCACTCTACTGGACTGCCCTAGCTGAGACTTGGGGCTGACACGGGTCTGGTGGGTGTTGCATCCCCAGTGACAGCCCTCTGAATTTTGTGCGGACAAAAGAGGGGGGGAGCGCGGTCTAGACCATGGAAGTTTAGCACTCTATGAGTCAGATAGCAGAACCCAAGCGTATGCCAGGGTTCTAGTCTCTTCACAACCTTCTCTGGCATTTTCTGGCTGTTGAAATCCGGAGTTTATCATAATAGTACATCTGGTAAGTATTATTCGAAGTAGAATCAAAAAAGCATCCGCTTTTGTTTCTACGAGAATTCTTAATACTTACCAGATGTACTATGCCCCTGTCTCAGCCGCCCCGCTGAGGTGAGGCTGAGCTGCTTTCGCAGTTTGCCAAGGCAAACATAAGACGAATCTGACTGTGATTGGGAATTGACTCGGTACCTGCGGCTATGGTATTCCCGGACACAGTAGGGGCAGGACCAGGAGAGTGCGGAGTTTTAATTGTTTATTTTGAGCTAGACTAGATAATAGACATTATCATAATAGTACATCTGGTAAGTATTAAGAATTCTCGTAGAAACAAAAGCGGATGCTTTTTTGAGTCACTATTAAAGTGATACGATCCTCTATATGTTAACATTAACATATTATTAATTATCAATATTAATAAATTGACATAATCTCGTAACTGAATGTCATATTTGTGTTGTGCCGATTCAGATGACTACTAGATTGATGCAGAACTGCCTTATATTTTGATGCAGAACCTGTCCGTCCAAGTATTATATTATTAATAATTTAATTGACAAAGCAAAGTACTGCATAATTATATTTTTTGCCAACTGTATATACTTACAAGATTGTATTTCATATTATTACTATGTAGAACATTATTTTAAATATATTATGAATTGTAAATATTAATTATATAAATTAATAAACATTACTAATTCTACATCTAAATTGAGGGGTTTTTTCTGTGCACTTTTATAAAGGAATGCTTTGTTCCTTCATAAATTCCCTATTCTTTGGTCTAGGATACGTCTGCAAATATTTGGTTATTTTCTCTTTATATTATCTTTGAACACTGAACTCCCAGTTTTAAGACCAATCATTCAGGTAAATTTTTGAATATTTTGACGATAAATTGATTTATCATATGAACAAGGCTTTCAACACGTTCTATTTATCGATATGATAAGATAGATAATAGCTAGATAATGCCTAAGAAATATTTTTATTGGTTAATAATCACACAGGCCCTGTGACACAGCAAATGTTTCCTGGCGATGACCACGATAAAGATGTAGACAAGACGGGATACGTTATGCTGTTAATGTCATTTGATGTCATAATAAGCTAAGCAGTGTGTAGGATGACATCATAATCATTACGTCATAAATGATTCTATTAGGCCCGTCTTTAACTCTTAATAGTCCGACACATTGTACAAATTGTCTCTACTATTTAATAAACATGCTGTTGACTATTTTGAAACTAATTTGACAGGGCGCCGTTGCTTGTAAACTATTCAACAGCTTACCTGTATAGTTTTCTGGAAATTGATAATCGGGGAGTTCAGAGATCGATCGATTCCAACACAATCGAGGTGTGGGCGGAGCTTAGCTAGAGAGGGGCGGGGCAAAACTAAAAATGGAAAGGTCCATTGGATGTTTGTCTTGGTTTTTGCAGAAAATGCAGTTCTTTTTGCTGCAAGGGTCTATCTTGTTAGGGATACTGTATCTTTGCTTGCCCTTAATGTTTGAGTTTGTGAAGTTGGCCTTGACCAGCTTGTCTTTGGTCGGGGTTCTCCTGCCAAATATGGCTTTCTCATGAAGTGTCCCAGCATTTGACACTGGTGGAGAATAATTTCTAATGTTTTTTAATAATCTTGGCAGAATGGCTGTGGGAGTCACATATGAAAGGGATGTGAGTGATCTCTTTCTTCTCCATGTGTGTGGGATTTAGGAGCGTGCTGCATTATTGTCCGACTGCTCTGTTATAGGCACTGATCAGTGTGTGTGGAGTGGATATCCTCTATCTGTGTAGTAGATAATGGTTTCCATAGCGTATTTTTCATAGTTTTGGTCTTCGCTGCAGATACGTCACAATGTTAAAACCTTTCCTTATGGGCTGCCTATCTTGGTACTCTCCGGGTGTGCGGAGCTATAATGTAGATACTCATGTGTGTCTGTGGGTTTAGTATAAAGCCAAGTGTGTTTAGAAAGGAGTTTTCTAGTGAAGATTTCTGCTGTGAATTTGATGTCGCTGTATGCGTTGTAACAATAAGTGAAGTGATGATGTCATCCAGGTGTGTGTGGCCTTCTGTCCCGAATTCTGAATTATATCGTAGGTGAAGCACAGGTTTGTGTTCTGCTGCTTGTAATAGTTTTTCCTCGAATTGCGCCGTGAAGATGATAGCGTAGCTGGGAGTTACTTTGTTTCCCATCGCTGGACCACCTATCTGTATACTGTTCATTATTGAATACAAAGTTGTTACATTTGAACACTATTTTCAGTAGTTGTAGCAGTGAGTGTGGGCTGACATCTCCAGGGGTACCACCATATTTTTGGATAAATTTGGACGTAGCTCTAATCCCTTCATTGTTTTAGATATTAGTGTAGAGCGATGTAACATCCATGGTTACTAAGATGGCGCCTTTGGGCAGTTTGCTATATGATTCAAGTTTGTTGATGAAGTCTGTGATGTCGAGGACACAGGATGGGATTTCTGGTGTGTTTTGATGTGTTCATCAATGGAACTACTGATGTATTCAGTAGGGTTTCTGTTCCCACTAATTATTGGTCTGCCTAGTACGTCTTTCCTTCCCACAACACTTTTGTGGATTTTGGGCAGTAGATAGAACCTGGATGTGTGTGATTTGTCAATTTTAAGGCCGTTGGCGATATCGGTTAAAATTTCACCATTTAGGACCATAGAGGTTTCAGCATTACGAGCCATCTGTATGACCCTTGCTTGGTTGGCTAGTCTGATGAATCCATCAAGTGTTGGATCATTGTTCTTTGGGGGGTTCTGTGGGTGTGTTTGTGGGCGAGTGCTGTCCCGCGTCTTTTGGGGGTATGCATTTTTTGCCTGTTCTTGCATTCCTTTCTGGGTCATCTGTCCCGACTGTGTTTCTGTTTGTGTGGACTGGTGGAGCGTTCTCTTGTTCTGAGAATCGTGGATCTGACTGCCTGTTCTTCCTGACACACGATTTGGGCATCCACCTGCGCTACAAAACCTGATTTGAGATGACGCGTGCTGTCTGTTAATTTAGACGCGTGTGCGTGTAGGAGTTCCAGCAAAGTGGATATTAGCAGTAGATTACTGTCTTTGATTGTGGTTTCCTATTGGTTTCTGAAATCCACATCATCTGTAGGAGCGGTATATTTAATGTTATATTTTAGAAATATATATTTTATTAGAACATTTGTCAAAATATCATTTTATATGAGAAATATAATCTCAAACTCGGCCCCATTTCATATCACTATTATCAATGTCGTTGAAAATTATCACATTACACTTGCTAAAGTTCCAGCAGTGCGATAATTTTCGACAGTTGATAATTTTGATATTAAATGGGACCTCGTTACAGATCCTCTATATATTATTCAGCGTTTCAGTATTTCTTCCATTGTATAGCACACTTTCGGAAAGTGACTTTCCCAATATTTGGATATTTTCTCTTATATTATCCACAATAACCCTTTGAAACTTGAACTCTCAGACTGTCAATTTTAAGACCAAAGATTCAGATATTATTCAACATGTTCAATTATTGAAAATTTTGAAGAGGAATTAAACATGTCAGTATATCTTACATTGTGTATTAAGATTCTTCACATTTGGTCATTCAAGCTCACATACTTAAAGCTGAACAGTCATGCTAATTAATCTCTTATCAGCATTAAAGTCATGTTAAAAGATCCAGTACTAACTCAGCAGGAACATAATGTTACAAATAACACTGAAGCTCAAGCCAGCCAAAAATTGCTTATGCAGTGGTCTTGAGAAATGTCCATTTGCCGACCAACAGAAGAGTATTTTTGAAAATTTACTTCTGGAATGACTGGCTTGGTTATGTCATTCCATTTGCAAATTTTCAAACTAGTCTTGATCTGAAAATGGACATTTTCAAGAACCCATTTTTTAAAAACAAATTTGATGGTTAACCCTTTAACACTCATATCAGCATAAAATGGCTTTTAAAGTGGTCTTGAGAAATGTCCATTTGCAGGAAGCATCCCTAGGGCATAGAGATTCAAGTTCCAAAATCCAAGATGGCCACCGGCCAAAATAGCCGATTTCTAGACACTTTAAAAAATCTTCTCTGAAACTGCTGGAGGAATTGATTCAAAACTCATAACACATCATCTAGTGCAACGGTAGACCCAAGTTTGTTCAAGGCAACCTGATTGGACGATTTGCCTTGCGGCCATCTTCGATGACCTAGTTTTCGCGAAAACGACTTCTCCCGAACCGCTAAAGGGATAGACCTCAAATTTAGTAAATATGCTTAGGGGCCAAGGTCCATTCAAGTTTGTTCAAAGGAAGTTTGTACGTTAAAAAACATGGCCGCCAACAACCAATCAAAATTTAGCGTTTGTTGGTCATATTGGCTTTTTTGTATTTGATGTATTTTGATGGCGAAAATTGCTGTATATATGCTTATTAGGGTGGCGAGTTCAAATATACCACTTTCGAGATGGTTGGATTAATGGTTTGACTGCCATCTTGGTTTGTTTTCCCGCCATCGGCTCCCATAGTAAAGCAATGGGCCCATAGTAAAACAATGGGGAATTCTTTAAACGACTTCTCAAGAACCACTGGGCTGATTTCAATTATATTTGGCAGAATGCAGCCTTAGGGCACAGAAGTCTAAGTTTGTTCAAATGAAGATGATCGGCCAAAATCCAAGATGGCCACCGGCTAAACCAGCCAATTTTTAGAAATGTAAAAATCTCCGAAACGGCTTGGGGGTCGATTGATAACTCATGAAACATCATCTAATGCAGGAGGAAAACCAATTTGTTCAAGAGAACCTGATTGGTCCATTGGCGGCCATCTTGTATGACTTAGTTTTCGCAAAAAAAACCGTATCCAGAATCGAACGGATTGGGCCGAAATTTGGGAGATATGATAAGGGACTAAGGGCCGTTAAGTTTTGTTCAAAAGTAGTTGATACATAAAGAAATGTGGCTTCCGTTTTCTTGTTATAATTCGGCTCAACTCTGTAGGGTTCTATTTATTGTTGATGGCCTTTCTGATTGAAATGCCTATGATGCAGGTGAGCGATACAGGCCCCCTGTGCCTCTTGTTTTTTACAGAAAGAAATTGCTGACCTACTTTTCATGGTCGACTGACTATCACAGAAAATGTTTGTCCGGGGCAGTTTCGAGGCTTTTTCACATATGGTCACCAAACTTGGTATGTGGATGCATCTTAGGGAGGTGTGCGGAGTATGAAAAGTAGGTCATGCTGACCTACTTTTCATGGTCAACTGAATATCACAGAAAATATTTGTCCGGGGCATAGTTTCAAGACTTGCACATGTGCTCACCAAACTTGGTATGTGGATGCGTCTTAGCGAGGTGTGCAGAGTATGAAAAGCAGGTCAAACGTAGGTCATGCTGACCTACTTTTCATCGTCGATTGAATATCACAGAAATTGTTTGTCCATGCCATAGTTTCAAGACTTTTGCACATGTGCTCACCAAACTTGGTATGTGGATGCATCTTAGGGAGGTGTGCAAAGTATCAAAAGTAGATCAAACAGGTCATGCTGACCTACTTTTCATGGTCGACTGAATATCACAGAAAATGTTTGTCCGTGCCAGTTTCAAGACTCATGCACATATGGTCACCAAACTTGGTATGTGGATGCATCTTGGGCAGCTGTGCACAGTATGAAAAGTAGGTCATGCTGACTTACTTT